>JARFJB010002146.1:1002500-1095000 GCA_036346205.1 Vesta saturnalis | reverse complement strand
TGTTTATAATAATAATAATAATAATATATTTTCAAAACGTTAAGCTTTCCTTCGGTTTTGTTAATAAACCTGTTTTTTTTCCTAGCGGTGCTCCACCGTCTTGATTCATGTTTGCAAGTTTACAAGTTTTTCGCTTTAGCGTGTTTTCGCCTCGTGTGTGTGTGTGTGTGTGTGTGTGTGTGTGTGTGTGTGTGTGTGTGTGTGTGTATGTGTGTATGTGTGTGTGTGTGTGTGTGTGTGTGTGTGTGTGTGTGCGCGCATACGTGCGAGCGTACGTACGGGCGTGCGAACGTGCGAGCGTGCGTACGTACGTACGAGCGTTCGCACGTGCGTGCGTACGTGCGAGCGTACGTGCGAGCTTGCGTGCGTGCGAACGTGTGTGCTTACGTGGGTACGTGCGTGTTTTTTCGTTTGATCCTCGTGCTAAAGCAGTGCTAGTCGATTGTATGTAGTTGTAGGCCCTATTGTGTTGACTAAGAGCTATAATTGGAAGCGTTGCTTGCTATACCCTGGCCGTGGAGTTATGTTTAATTAGCTTTTTTTCTGACAGATGTATTTATTTATGATAAGATCAGGCTTGCATGTAAAGTAATATAGAGGTGAAACTAACTAGCTAATGTGTTTTGCAGCTACACGTATCACAGTATTGAAGATTCTGTTTATGTATTAGAAAACGTACTACAGCTTCGAAACAGAGTGCAGATAAAATTGAAGAAAGTGAATACGGTACAACTTCGGCGAGCAGACTTAAAGGTTTTAAGTGTGTACAGCATTCCCAGAGCAGCGTTGAAACCATTTAATTTAGAGCTAACCTCGTGTCCATGTAATAATGTCTGACAAACTATTAGGGTTATTAGCTTGCTTTATAGGTTACAATATAATCGTTCAAGGTGCAGATGATGAGGAGATTGTATCTCAAAAATCTCATTTGATCTCGTGAGATGTGTATAGCTTTTCTTAAAAATACCTGCGAGGCTGTCTCATTCAAAAAATCTCATGCAAAAAAACATCAATAATCGTTACCAATGTAGCTGTATCCGCTATTATGCTTACTTAATGTATCACTAGTATAGCTTTTTTGATATCGAGAGAAGAAGCAAGATTTCGAACGGTTGTAGTATTTCCAGAGCTCTATCGAAATCAATTAAATTTAAGAATAATCCCATCTCTATGTAATAATAGGCGTAGTATAAAGTTACATATTTTAAGTATTTAATGTGTAATCACTGTATAATGAGTTTTTATTATTATGATGCAACATTAGTGGTATTAGACGTTTTTAAAATATTTGTGTTTTTGAATGTAAATTTTTTGTAAGTACAACATAATTATTAGATACAAATTCAGGTTTTTCTGTATTACTTTCTAAATAGTTAATGTCCGGTATGTAATCGAGTGTTTTATATTCAGCCATTCACAAAGCGTGTTTTAGTGAGGTACGTTGTATAAAAAATTTCAGTTTAGCATATGGCAGCGTTGAAGGAAAACTTCTAAAGGTAAGCGTATTATTTTTAATATATGTTTTTTACCTGATATTGCTAACAAAAATACCGATAAAGATTTTTAAAAATGTATTATCATGCTTATAGGATAACGTCATAAGATCAGCTCTACAAAATAGTAAGTACGCATTCATGGATTTTAAAGTTGTAGTTATTGTTAATTCACTTATATAATAATAAACCATTAAAACCTTTTGCCTTTTATTTCCGTTATATCAACTTGATATTCTTAAAAACATGTTATTTTAATTTAACTTTATGTTATATAAGTGATTATTACTTTTTAAGGGGTTTTTACAAATGTTAATGAACACATTACAATGAAACAATTTTGTGTGTAAGTAATTGAACATGCAAATAAATCAGATATGATGTTCCGAATGTATAGGTTATTTATTATTTCACGTCATATTTAATTAGACTTGAATGTATTCAGTTTCAACTGTAATCTGATTCCGCAAAACTGTAAGACATAATTTCGGTTGATTGGTTGAGATTGATCTGGTGATCGAGCGTGCTTTGTTTGAGATTGATTAATTAATTGAATTGTTTGTGTGTGTGTGTGTGTGTGTGTGTGTGTGTGTGTGTGTGTGTGTGTGTGTGTGTGTGTGAGAGAGAGAGAGAGAGAGAAAGAGAGAGGGGGAGGAAGAAACAAGATAGAGCAAGAGAGAGGTGTGCATTATCAGCTTCTGTTATAGAAAATGTTCATTAGTCTTTACGCCGCTAGGTGGCACTAAATTCAATTTTTACTCAAAGGGGCCAGGGGGCGAAGGCCTGAGAACAAGTTGCGAAGCCCTACACGTGTCGCACAAGAATCTCCTTATTAGAAATACGTTTTAGGTAAAAGATCATCCAATAGCATGTGGCCATTTTAAAGCAATAGGGTCGATAATTTTAATAATAATATCTTATTAATTATGCAATTTCCAACATTGTATGCGTGTGCATTTGCCTAACCTCCAGGGGCACTGTTCTTAATATAGCCAGAAGGACCTTAATACCACCAAATAACCCTAAGATTAACCCTAGACCAGCCCCACCCTAAATACAAACTGTAGATAGGCATTAAAATAAATGTAATAACAATCTCATTGGTAAAAAATACGCTAATAAAATAAAATGGGAAATACAGTCATTACGTACGTAATTATTATTATCTAATCAATTCTTTAAATAATATCTGATAAACAAGTTCTAATAAATGTTAATAGTAAAATACAAAATTAAATAAACTATCTTTTACATCATTTTCCAGGGGCTAAAAATAATTAATTAATAAAATAATTAAAGATCATAATCATCTTAAAGCTATCAGATTAAGAATTTCCCTAGGATAATTAATTAATAAAAATAATTAAAAGATCATCATCTTATATTAATAAAAATAATGAAAAGGTCACCATCTCAAAATAAGGGTAATAAATACGGTCCTTCACGTATGCCATTAAAAAATAATTAGGGATGAAAAAGAAAGGATTCAAAATACACGTGGGTGTGTAAAAATAAGGGTTGAAAACACGGTCTCACACATGGGCATATAAAAATTATTAGGGTTGAAAAGGGCCTTCAAAAAGAAATCTCACACGAGGGTATATAAAAAATAAGGGTTGAAAATGCGGTCTCACACGTGGATGTGCAAAAATAGGGGTGAAAAAATACGTCCTACACGTAAGCGAGTAAAAATAAGGGTGGAAAATCCGGTCTTGTGACGTCAAAATCCAAGATGGCGGCGCAAGTGTCGGCCTTCTACTTCCGTAGTTAGCAATTAAACCGTTGTGTAAACAATCATTTTTTTTATGTATGAAGTGGTAATTTGTTTGTACCACCCCTCCGTTGTGAGATAAACCATAATATTAGCATATTGAGATTGTTAATTCGTATAGAAGGAAACTGTGACCATTGTCTAACCCCCTAACCGTCCTTCAGTCCAAAATAATTTGTTTTAGCAACATATTTAACACCCTGAAGTTATCCTCCACTGAAAGACCTGGAGCATTGAGTTTGGAAACCTTAGTAGGAGTTCAGTATTAGCCCAAACGCGATTATTAGGACTGTGGTGTATCTGGAACCGACAAACTGTCATCCGTGCTCCGCCTAGGAGTTGAAAAGCGTCACCTTATATAATAGTATATATAGAACTAATCATAGTTAAGTCAAATAAATAAATTTCCAAACGAGACTTGATTTATGTACTGGTAAAAGCAGACTGCAAGCTTCACTTGCAACTGGAAAACACCCTTACACTGATAAATTGCTAGAGAAGATACAAAGCAAAAACTCAATAAATTAATTACATGTTTTGGGCACTTTACAAGATATTGCATCTGATATAATTACTTTAAATAAGTGCATTAAGCAAATTAAACCAAAGCTTATTTTACACAAAAGTTAATAATAAAATTTAACATAACACGTAACAAATACTACTGAACATTCACAAAGATTGTAACGTTTATATTTAGTTATGCCCTTTTAGTGCATTTTCATTAGTAATGGTAATCATTTATTCAGTATACCCAAAGGCGAAAGGAAAAGTTTAAAGGTAATACTGTTTCTTGGTGGCGACTTTCAGTAACGTAGGTAGTATTTTATTACTTTTTAAAATCATGTAATGATTGTTTGTTCATTATTTAGAATGAAATAAATTGAATGAGCCTATTCAAACAAATCTTTATGCACTGTTTGAAATTTAAAACGATTATTACCAATTTTGTGTTTGAAATTAAGTAAGAAATTTACCCATTGGGCAATTATCTTGTTTTCTGCGATCAATCACAATTTTTAACATCTACTCTAAGACCTTTTATCGCTTAAATCTGATAGCAGTGATGTCTAGAAACTTAGCTGCCAAATCTGGATATTCTTTATGGTAAGTGTTAAGCGTTTGAAACGAAGTTTCAGTAACTTTACAACTTACAACACCCCATAACTCACTACTGTAAGTTCAGTTGGTAATTCGTTTATTTTAATAAGCGGGACTCCTACTGTGGATTGAGAATGTAACAGTTTCTATGTGCATGTTACATATTTTTAGAGGTATTATAATTTCGAAATATAATTATTTCCTTTAAGGTTGGTGTTCAGTTCTCTAAATAAGAGGTAGGATGCTGGAAGCGGCAAACAACAAATCTTAGCAGTATTTAAGATACTAAATGAATTTGCTTCACATAATTGAAATAGAGGAAATAAAGCTCAATTGTATTTCAAACATTGGGTTTCAATTACTAACATTACAATGCAGCCAAACCCTGGTTATATACAGTAATGGTCATTAACTAACCTTACCTACTTTACTGCCTAAATTATGAAATTAGGGATTCCTTGAATCGTTACTTTTTTCATTATAAGCTGACCATTCTGGGTAAGCTTTGTGACAGATATCTTTGCTGCATCTTCTTGTGTACCTCAAAAGCCAATCTTAGCTTCTGTTTTATTTTTGTTATGTGCTAATGATGTTATATTATATATAAAAAAAAATATTGTTTTATAATACAGGCATAATTCCATTAATCCTTATTTGTAAAGGATCTCAAAAAATTGTAAAATTACAACTGGTGTCTACTTAATAACCGATTTGACTGTACCTTTATCGTCAATTAACTCTTTCCTACCTAACTATTTTTCAAGATTTCCTGTAATCTATCCTAAAGGCTAATTTATTATATTAAAGGCATTTACTTATACTGACTTTCACAAAAAGCGCAACATGCAGATGTTGGTCAATTTAAACAAATTTTCACAAATGCCTATTTGATGAAACCAAGTAATTAATAAAATTAGAAAACGGAAGAGCAGAAACAATAAAAGTTTTTTCAACCATAATTTGCTACACACTCATTTAAACGGTGAGTTACACTGCCACTCAAGTGATCAATTTTTCATGCAGTATCATTTCAAGCGTCCTGTGTTACGGGCGAAAATGGCAGTAGAATCTGAAGTAACAGATAAGAGAGGGCGTCGACAGATCAGTGGTGAAAGGGGTGGGCGTGTCTGTAAATAGGATAGTTCATAATACATAAGGCACAATAGGGAAAGTCATTAATTAATTTGACAGCAAAGTTCAAAACAAACAAAAAGCTTGCTTACATTACAGCGCATAAACCAGGTGTAACGGTAAAATAAAATCTCTGCTCCGACGTTTTCTGTAAAGCTTCAAATTCACATCATGAAAATAAAATAACGTGCTAACAGACCAGCTAATCGGTCATTAATATTATTTACGCTAATTATAATTTACGTTAATTCCTGTTAATGAAATTCTATATCTTAAAAACAAAATTTAAAAAAAACATCAAATAAATTAACGGAGATAACTCTCATAAATTATTATGTTAAAAGATTTCATCAAAATCATAAAAAAAATTAATGAACGTTGTCCTTGCAAGGTTGCCTAAATAAAAAATGTACTTAAAAAAATAATAAGAACGTTACAGTAATATGAACATAATCAAAATATTTTATATTCTAACTTTATGTGATTCGTACATGTGATTCGAAAATTACAAGTAAAATTGAAAATAACACACTTAAAATTCTGTAACATCATAATTCCGAGTAAACTAAATAATTGAAAAACAAAATCCCTCTACCCCCCCGCCCAATACACGTCATCTGCTAACCGCCACGTTAAAAAAATCTTCTATACTGAAATTACAGAATGGACATTACCCAGGAAAAAGCAGACCTGATACCTATAATCGAGATACAAAGATTCTGCTTTTCAATAACAAATCCTACTGTTTAAATGAATTTTTTATAACTTCCCCAATAACAACCCAAACCATATATGAATTGGTAAGCTCGAAAGTACACAGGAATATTAATCCGCCAACAAACCTCTGGCTATCAAACATGATACGACAAATAAGTTTAAGCCGACGCATATTATGTTGCTTGAAATTCCTTTCAACCATCGTGAAATCAAATTCCTTTTATCGAAATTGCGATAAACATTGAAATGAAAATCCCGGTAACCTAATATTAATTTATAATTCTACATATGATATTCAAATATACTAATATTAAAAAAAATCTACGACAATTTCATCCACACGTGACACATGAATCCGAAACTGAAGGTGGCGTAAATCATTTGATGTTGAATGAAGTGCAACAAGTTCCAGCACATTGGCGTTGTAACTGATGCATTTAAGTTACCGTTAATGAAGACCAGGGGTGACTTTCTACCATATCATCACTGCTGTGTAAGGGCTGTGTTACTTTTTACAAAAACTTTGAACTTCTCCACACATACATCTGAATCTCCTACGGCGGTTCAGAGCCGTAAACAAAATCTAGACTCGCCACTAAAGATAATTTGATGCAATCCTTTCGTTGCTCCATTCTAGTCTGCGGGTACGGTGAATTAGAGTAAGAGAAATCCATAATAATGGACGGCACGAATGCATTCAATGAGGTTTTTGGTCTGCATTAGATGACATTCATATTCTGTATCCGGCACTCTTTATCCACTCTATTGCAATTGACTAAGTAATTGAAAATCAATCGCTTGCGGCCAAAAGTCTTAAACAGCGTTCTTCACGAATTGTAGCCACCCGGAATCGTCCGTATTTAGGACGCTGTTGTGCCATTAGTAGGCCGATTTTGGAAGCGAGATTTCGTTTTTCTCGACCTGCTTAATTTTTCTCTCCTAGTAGTAGATAATGAAATTGACAGTTGGGTTGCCTATCTAATACCAATAACAAAAAGTCGCGTTAAAAGCCGCGTTCCTTTGAGGACGTGCATGTTTTTAGGATCTGCGCATTCTTTTTCTTTATTTATAAAAGAAAGAGAGGTTAAGTTTTACTTTAATTCGCTTACGCAACAGAAACTTTAAGAAAAATGAAATGGAAAAAACAACAATTAAGAAATTAATGATGAAAATGGTAATTATTGTACGTAATGTTAATTCGTGACGCATCTACATTAGAAGTAAGATTTTCTATAGGTTTGTTTATATTCGATGATGATGAAGCACAAGGAGTAGTAGGCCCATCTTCATTCAATGGGAAATCTTGCAGGGGTATGTTGATGCTAGAATAACAAATCTCTTCAAAAACTGATTCGTTTGTAGCATTATCGATACTTGAGGTTGGTGTCACACATAGTGCAAGAATTTCCTTGGATCATGTGCGCAATTCTTCTTTTATCGACAATAGAATCTTTTACATATCCTTCTGCCACTGTAGATGATTTCCACCCACCATGCCGTTTTAGAGATAATAAGTCACCGCCATTATCTGCTAAAATTGTGGCTAAACTGATATGCATTAGGGAGATTTAAATATTTTGCAACCTTTTTAGGAACACCGCTTACTGAATTATGGCCCATATTTTGCCTAGTTGGTTTCCCCGATCGGAATCCGATAGAGGCTTTTTCCATGTCTGGATGGGGCCTCTGTGACAGGTAACTCTTCACGAGATTAACCCACTGTGGTTCTACAATTACAAATTTTCTTGCAGATTTTGTATTCGTAAGCGGGATGTTGACTATGATTATGTCATCACGAACATCAATATCTACCACTCTCATATTGCATAGTTCATCCGTCCTGCAAGCTCCTGCTACGTCTATTACAAGGATGACCTGAAACACCATAATAATTGCTTAATTTGACTATCCCATCATAAGATTTACCTTAGTGCAAAGAAGCATGGCATCAGGAGCTTCGGCGAGAAATTTTGCTAGGTCCCCCTTTTCTAATACGGGTGATTTTTTCAGCATATAAGAATTATTCTTTCTTTTTAAGCATGCAATTGCTTTATAATATTTCGAAATGTCAATATTTTCTTTCAGCTTTAAAGTTTGTTTTAACATCGAAAATGTAGCCCACAAACTGGAAGCTTTCCTATTTTCGGATCTCTCTTGAAAATACACTAAGATCACATTTTCACTCACTTTTAGTACGCCTTTCGACTAGCACCAATCTTTGAAATTTGAATACACTTTAAGGTAGTACTCTTTCGATTTTTCAGGTAATAAACTGCCTGATGCTACATGCTCTGCCACCTCTCTAATTTTTGGAGGAGTACTAGATATTTCAATACTTTCCATTTTAGTTACTGAAACTACCTAAGGATGTGAAAACCTCAGGCCACTTAATTTTTTATGTAATAATAAGATTATTTGAATTGTATGTATTTATTGTCATATTTACAGAATATGGGTGCTAGTAGTGAATAAAATAATATACATATAAACCACGGTAGAGAAGACCTTCTGAGCCTCGTACACTTATTTCATAACGCTCCGCGTCTCGGGAAATAATACACCTCGGTTCAGAAAATTGTCTTCTCTACCTTGGTGTATAATTACTATTATTTAAATTTTAACGACTACTTTGTTTCATCAAAATCGGTATGTTTCGAAATTTCCAAACGTTGCGATTTTTATGGATGTCAATACACTACATGCTACGATTTTTAACACTTATTTATCTAAATGACTCTATTGCTCTAATAATTAGTTATTTTTCCATTGCACTATATAAATTTTGAGTATGATTATGACAAAAATATGTTAATTTTTTATGTAAACGATTTATTTGCTTTGAAACCTCAAACACATATTCTTCAACTATTTGTTTTGCTGGAGATATGAGCTATAAATAACAATTATATCTGAGGTCCACATCTTGAATGCGTTGTTTCTATTTACTTTTAATTTTATATTTGTAATTATTTGCTTGGACGCACATATAAATTTCAAAAGAAGCTTCAACGTATTCAATTCACAAGATGAAGTGTGTTATTATACTGATCTTTTGTTTATACACCTATAAAGGTCTTAATGCGGTATGTATACATATCTAATTAGCCTAGAAGTAGTTGGGACGACCCTTTAACTAAGGATTAAAAATATAACCGGTTTTTGTGACTATGACTTAATTCACATTTTGATTATAAATTTCATAAATTTGATGCTTATGCTTGATTTTATATTTTAGTTAAACTGCTCCGCAATTCTTCCAGCATGGATAAGACTAACAGAAACTTATCAAACTGAATGTATTTGTGCAAGTGGTGTGGATCCACAGTTAGCAAATGATATGCTTCCAAAAGCAGGCTTCGTAGAGGATCCTTGTTTGAAATGCTTTATAACATGTCTACATAGGGGTATTGGTATAATGCGTCCTGATAACACCATCGACGTTAATACATTATCTACAGCTGCCTATGCCGTTAGTCCAGAGCTAGCCAGTAAATGCAAAAACCAAACAAAGGATTTGTTAGATCCGTGTCAAAAATCTTTTGACATATCAACGTGTATATATTTTACAATTCTTGATGAGTGTAAGCCCTAATCTTTCTAATATTAGTAGTAGTTACTTGAAAATTAGATTATATGTAATAAATGATTGGCCTATACATATATATATATATATATATATATATATATATATATATATATATATATATATATATATATAATATATAATATTAATTATAAAAATTAAGTTAGTTTTTATATGAATTTTATGATTTAAATAAAATCGTAATATGATATAAATTAATGATCAAATGTATTAAAGGATCGTTACATATTTTATTACAACTTCAACACGATGTGTCCTCATAACTTTATTATAACAAATAATATAATTTTTCTTTAAATAAATGGCCCCGGCTAGCATTCTCATGGGGATAGGGTTCAAAATGTTTTACTGTACAATTCATATAAACATAAGTAGAGTTCTTGATCAAAATAAAACCAATTGTGAATTTATACAAATATGGAAATTTTTTTTTATAATTTACTATTTTTAGTGAAACACCATGTATCAAATTGAATACATCACGTTGCGCGCTTGCGAACTGAATTTGTGTTATATGCCCATGATTAAACCACAATAAATTATTTTACTTTTGGTAAGTATCCTTTTCTGTATATATATATATATATATATATATATATATATATATATATATATATATATAGTGTGTCCGAGATTCAGCATGCGTGTATTGCTATATTCGTTAACATTGAAGATAGAATGTCGGTTAAATGGGGAAAGAGAATTTTATGGCTATCATCATGGTAAAGTCAGATTTGAAGTAACTTTTTTTGTTTTTGAAATAATTGAAGAAAACAAAAATTGTGCATTTTCTACTCCCCCTGTAGCTCTTTTATTTGAAGTCTAACAACATTTTGATTTGTACATTATTATGACACTTTTAAAAGACAATTTTAAAAAAAGTACCAAAATTTATCTACAGTCATTTGTTATTGAAATACATACACTAACTATTGTTTTTCATATGGACGCCATCTTGGATTTTTACATTATCGAATAGTATTTTTTATCACCTTTTCAGCGATGTATCACATGATACGAGAATTTACTTCCAACTATCAAAAATTTAAACCCTTGCTAATTTATCTGTTTTTACTTACAAAATTTAATACATTTCTAACTTTTGTTTTTGGACGCTATTTGGATTTTTACATTATCGAATAGTAGATTTTTACACCTCTTCTACAATGTATTACATGATATGAAAATGTAGAAAATGTGTGTAGTGTAGAGGGGGACATATCGAGCATGTTTTATGATAGTTACTATTATCGGTTTTGTTTTTATTTTAGTTATTAGAAATTACAATAATTAGGAATATAATTGTACAAATTTTTCATTTATTAATCCATGCCTTCTCAAGGCCTACTATTTCAATTTTATATTTTTTAAATTTTTGATAGTTGGAAGTAAATTCTCGTATCATGTGATACATCACTGAAAAGGTGATAAAAATACTATTCGATAATGTAAAATCCAAGATGGCGTCCATATGAAAAACAATAGTTAGTGTATGTATTTCAAAACAAATGACTGTAGATAAATTTTGGTACTTTTTAAAATTGTCTTTAAAAGTGTCATAATAATGTACAAATTAAAATGTTGTCAGACTTCAAATAAAAGAGCTACAGGGTAGCAGAAAATGCACAATTTTTGTTTTCTTCAATTATTTTAAAAACAAAAAAAGTTATTTCAAATCTGACTTTACCATGATGATAGCCATAAAATTCTCTAAAACTTTCCCCATTTAACTGACATTCTATCTTCAATATTAACGAATATAGCAATACATGCATGTTGAATCTCGGACACATATATATATATATATATATATATATATATATATATATATATATAATACGGCCAAAACCGTATATTTATGTATCGTTATAGGTGTTTAGGTGTATAGGTGTTTTTGTCACCGGAAGACAAAACCCTTTCAAGTCTTATTTGGTGTTTGTTTTCGTTCAGTTTATGTTTATTTTAATATATGTTTAGTACCCAGATTCTTAATTTAACGCAAACATTGACAACACTAACACCGCATCGCTTTTCGAATTATGCCCCATTTAATAATAATTAATATCGCGCATACTGCCACAAATAATCACAATAAGTAGGGCATTTTTGAACTCAGGAGAAAGAGTTGCACCGGTCTCCGAGAAGAACATACAGGGTTCCCATTTAAAAATATGAACTTTGACGTCATATCCGGAAATATCCCATCTACATTTGCGACACAGTATAAAGTCTGGAATCAAAATTATATATATATATATATATATATATATATATATATATATATATATATATATATATATATATAGTGACACAGATAAATTCCGCACCATATGGGAAAATCTTTTATTAATGACTTTATGTGAAATTTGACTTTGACATCAGTTGCTTGGAATTTGATCTAAAATTACATAGAAAATTTCAACCTGTTGCTCTTGGGTATCTGTCAAATGTGATATTAAAAATATTAAATGGCCAACAAATGCGTTTTTTGGCAGAATTTTGAAAAACTTCTTTGAAAAAGTTGTTTATTTTTTAATTCTAAGTATGTATACCAATTTTCAGACACCCAGGTTAAATTTGATTTTTTGTCAAAATAAGAGCAAAAAAACGGATGCTAGTCATTCATGTAAATTTATCGAACTAATTATGTTTAAAAAAAAAAAAATTGGTTGTAAAAAAATTTACTTCAGTGATGCAAAGATTGAATAATGCCCCCATTTTGTCCAAATGACATCCCTATATTATTTTAAATTCTATACACTTTCTTAAAGTTTACAGATGCTTTAAAATAATATCCACTATGATAGTTAATTATTTAAATCCACTCACCGGCGAGTAGCTGACATTTTTAATAATCGTTTGGACGGACGAGGCAACTTTTGGCTCAAATGAGACCGTGAGTTCACAAAATTGCCGTTGGTGGGGTTAATCCGCATTTTACAATCGAATGTCGCGGCCAATAAATATTCTTTTAAAATAAACGTTCGGTGTGTTACATTGAACAGTTAATTAGTTGGGCCATTCTTCTTCAGGAAGAATTTAACGGGAAAACGATATCGCCACTTTTTGGAGAATGGAGAAGTGACTTTTTAGACAATTTAACTTTACTTACTGGAAACAATTTGTGGTATCAGCTTGATGGAGCTGAAATATTTCGAGGGTAAGCTATAGGGCGAGGTTGTGTAAATTATTGGCCACCTAGATCCCGAGATATGACAACCCTGGCCTTTTTTTTGTGGGGTTGCCTTAAACATAATGTGCATAAGCATAGGCCATTTGTAAACTTAGAGCATTTGAAGGAGACAGAAACTATTGTGCCAACATTAAGCCTCGACACTTACAAAATGCAGCTGACAATGAGACTAGTGTCTGCATAGAGCGTCAAGGCCGTCATACAGGATGTAGTTAGTGTTTGTTTTAATTCTTAACTTAACCTAGGTGTCTGAAAATTGGTACACATACTTAGAATTAAAAAGGAAACAACTTTTTCAAATATAATTTTTCAAAGTTCTGCAAAAAAAACGCATTTTTGGCTATTTATTTTTTTTAAATGACAAATTTGACAGATACCCAAGAGCAACAGGTTGAAACGTTCTATGTAATTTTTGTTCAAATTTCAAGCACTAACTGCCGTCAGAGTCAAATTTCTTCCAAAATCATTAATAAAAAATTTTCCCGTATGATGCGGACTGTATATGTATATATATATATATATATATATATATATATATATATATATATATATATATATATATATATATATATATACATACAGGGTCCAGCAACAAGAGCGCCTTCTTCTATATCTTCCGTTTCATATAAGCTAGATTAATAAAATTTTGGATAGGGTTATAGTTTAGTTATGTGCATATTTTAAAATTATTCACGTGCATACAGGTTGTTTATTTAAAGATGTGTGTGGGTGGGTGTGTGCGTGCGTGCGTGCGTGTGGGCGTGTGTGCGTTTTTTATTAAGTTAATTAATTACATAACAGCAATATTGTCTTCTAAAACGAATACTAAAAAACTGATTGTTTTACCTGCATTGAAATATGTTTAATATCCATCCGACCGTTAAAATGTTGTACGCCTTAATATTTTTTAAAGATACTTAAAGCTTAGATGTGTTTTATAACTGTAATTAAAAATCTGTAAATAAATAAAGAGTTAACACCACACTTACCAACTCTGTACTTAAAGAACGTTTTGAGGCATTGCTTCACGAGTGATAGTCACTGCTTTGTGTTGCTTGGCAAACTAAAAAAAACAGCTTTCTACGTTGATGTAAAAACTACCTATTGATTTCCCATAATTAGAGTGTAAATATACAAACAACCTCAATATCTTTATCACACTCACTGCAACTCGTATTTACGTTTCTAATAACAATTCGATTTGAAAAATATTCATATTGTACATACGGACACACAAATTGTTTTTATAAAAAACCATATTAAGAGTTTGGAAAGTTACGTGTTTTAAATTCCACAACAATATGTAGTAAGAAATCGCCGTTCATGTTTACTTTAGCTAATTACAGTGTAATTATATAACTGTTAAATTTAATAGTCTAAAAATTGATTACCAATATAAATGGTTAACATAACTTCTTTTTTAAAAAGCACTAAATCATAAATTTTATAACACGATTTTTAAAAACACACATGCTGAATTAAATTTATTAATAAAATTAAAACAATGGGGTTATTTTTGTTATTACAGGGCTCTTGATAAAACAATTAAAGCACTAAAAAATCTCTTTTGTTTATCAGAATAGAATGGTTGGGTAACAGGCGTTAAACAATCTGATTATCTCATCGTTTAGAATTAAACATGTACTAAAATAGTTTTTTACAAAATCAAACATAGGTAAATTATGTAATCTAAAATATAGAAACATTAAGGTATAAAGTCCACACACATCCGAATGGTAGTCTTGTAGTGTTTTATTGTATACGAAGCAGCTGGAATTCTTCTCTAGGAAACGTAAATGATATCCTTGCTGTGCTCGTCCAAAGGAATCAAAATACTCTCCCTTGCCATTCTCGTCAATGTAGATAGCGGTCCAATGCTGACCTGGTTTGTTTGCAGGATCCGTGTTTACGATAATTGCACACGGTCGAGGTGCGTGTCTCGGTAGTTGATTAGAAGCACATACAAACCGAAACACATTCTTCTTGGGGCTGGGGATCGATTTCAAGCATCTCAACACTTGTACCGCATACATCTTTGGAATTGGTATGCGTCCAGTCTTGCAGTAGTAAGGCGTTTTCCAATGCACACATAGGCCCAGTGATGTTATGGTTTAAGCAGCTATATGCTTTTGCTTCCTTTTTCAACTGTTTAATCGACGGGCAATCAGTCTCCTCTAGGTTTACTGTTGGTTTGTTAAGAAGCCTTAAAAACTGTTGTTTTTCACCGCCCTTAACGTGAATTTTGTTAAATGAGCGCAACACTCTCATCAACTTCTCACGGAAATTGTTGTAATGTACATGACCCCACCACCATTTCAGCCCATGATAATTATCCTCCATAAATTTTATCTGTCGTGACATGGATCCAAATATAAAGTAGCCTCGAGGTGGTTTTATTAGCATCAACGATAAACGACCGTGATCTGTAACCACGGCAATTTCTTTCGATATGAATACGTTGTTAACACCACTAAACCCTTGTACGTCCAAGTATGCGTCCATCTTCTATCGACTGCGGCTGTACACTGAAGCTTGCAGGTTAGAGCTACCACTTTCAACAGCTAAAATCCACAATGACATTCCGATGTTTATCGATCTCGATCACGTTATCGAATTCTGCATACACTAAGCAGTTAACGGTTACGGTGAGTGCTTCTTCAAACCCGACTTCCAGCCAAAGGGAGCCGTTTCTAACTAAATTCCAGTGCGTGCTAGCCTTTGCAGACAAGTCAGTTGTCAGGTCAAAGGCCATTAAACAGTAGCCGTTGGGGTAATCACTTCTCGATATATCGTTACCTTCATTCAAAAAATTAATACCCGTACCAGAGAACAAGGTGTGGTACGCTCTTACATATAAACCATTAGCTGTAAAGTCTGGTTGTAAGGCCTTCGAAGAAATTTGTTGTCCGTCAATATATAACGACATGTAGTTAATATTGCAGTTATGAAAATTGAACGGATTTGAGGGGTAATCACCGTTGAAGGCTTTATTTGCTACAAAGCCTACGATACATCGTTTAGGTAACTGACCCAGGAAAACATTATCCAATGATTTTCGCTGTATGCCTGCGGGTATAGTTAATACTTTTACGTCGGTCCTTGTAACAGGGTATGTTGCGGCTGTTGTTTCTAAAGCTTTAGCGTGCACAATTAGAATAGTTGGATTGTTTCGCATAACGTCTCACCAGTAAACTAGCGTCTATAATTCGCGTCTTGTAATTTGAAGCGTGTGCTGCCATTAAGCTAAAGGTGATCGTACAAATTTAGCTTTTAACTCAACACCACTTATGTGAAACTTTTCTTGATTAAACAATCAGAGTGCACGTGACCAATCATCTCTATCTGTTTTCCGGTAGCCGCAAGTGCTTGACGTTTTGAGAAACCGTTAATTGCGTTTGCCAGTGTATTCATCTGTCCAGCTGTATCATTGTGCCATAAGGTACATCCTAGAGGTGAACTCTTGGTCTCCTTTCCATAATTAAGCAGCGTTTCGATATATGAACGGTAGGCGTAGGTGCTGTTTGGTTGTGACACCCTCTTCTGATTTAAGTAAACCTCCACCTGTGAGAAAAGCGAATGCATCCAATTGTTTACCGGTGCTACATCAGCGTCAGTAAGTGCTGTATCATCATTCTTTAGAACTTTAGCTGTAATGTACAGCATGGTCTGGCTTAAATCTATATAATCGTTTCCATTTCCGGGGACTACAAATTCTATTGGGGCGTCATCACTCAGAGCTGATATGGGCTTGTAAAATATCCATTCACCACTCTCGATACGTGTCTTGCGTCGATGGTAAAGCGAACAAATCCAACTCGGACTTGACGCAATCACACGATTGGGCATGTAGAAAAGCCATTATCTTGTAAATATATCGTCGTAAGCAGGCTTCTTCGACGAATCCTTAATAGGTCGATCCTCTATGACGTCACCAATAATATTAGCACCCGTTCTAAGAGCTTCTTTACCAATAGCCTTTGCGCCAGACTTAAATAACGGTATTATACTTCTAAATATACCACTTAACCAGCTCTCTATTCCATGACCACGTTGATAGGGCGCACCTCTGTAAATAGAGCCGATATCGTTACCGGCCTGATTGTAATATTGCTGATAAGGGTAAGCCATTATTGTACTTTCTTAAAGTGTAGCTTCAGGCACGACATTCCAAACTCAAATGGCATTGCTGCACACGTATCTGTTTTTATATTAATTTCGATGTTTTCAAATTCCCGTGTCATTACCGGTATGTAGTGTGCAGGCGAAAAAACCACATCTTTATGACCCCCGTAAGCATAGTTCTCTGAAGTAATATTTATTATACGCATAAGCGGAGATAAAACATCACCCACAATTCGCGGTTCAACGATGTCGCAATAAACAAACATCTGAGTTGGTAATCCTATCCATATACTAGCGGGGTGAGGGGGTATTGGTTCCATGGCTATGTTCTGATACGGTCGATAACCAAATTGTAAGGCTAGACGTTGTGAGAATCCGAATAGCGAGAGCTGAGTTTTAAATTTCGTAGTGGCGCGCTTAGTTAGATTATGATATTCGATTGTTAGCAATTTACTTATTAGTACATGGTTATTTAGCTCACTGATAATTTCTTCTATGCTGGCGTAATTTCCCGAAGCGAATCGTATCACGTACCAGCCATCTTCAATATAAATGATCTTCTCGTTGTCGAGTTGAAAATATTCTGCGGCCTTTTTTAATATCGTTTCTAACACGTTCTCGCCAGGTGGCTCTGTTCTATAATAAATTAAATTATCTGTTGCACTTACAGCGGCAAAAGAGCATGGGTACTGAATTTCCGATATCCCTACAACCCACGAGCTCGTTAATCTTATTCGTTTTGGCAGTTGCGTAATAAAACTTGACGTCATATTACCTGTAAAATGCGTCATAGAGCTATTACTGAATAAGGCAAGATAAAACTCCATTTTATGTTTCTCTCAACTGCCAGGCTTAACACCCAGCTATTAAATTTGTCACTGTATCCACGCCACTTGACCAGGTATTGTTTATTTCGCCCACGGCCCTTCTCTGCTAGAATCTTGTCGACTTTGAATAGAGTATCTATATCAACCGTAACAACTTGCAATTCTTCTTCGTAAAAGGTGCCCTCAACAGGATCGTTATTAAGATCGATTATTCTATAAACTGGTGGTCAATTCGTTTCATATCCTTCTCAAAGGTGTACTTAGTTCTGGCGATGCTGACATGCTCGCCGACTTTATATTTAGGATAGCGTACTGGACCTAAACCTTTCGCGTACAGGTTATTCCACACTTCCAAAATGTTTTTATCGTTTACAGCCGCGGGGGCCATCTTTGTACTTGAATGAGGGCTATTGTTGTAAGCAGTCACAAGTCTTTCGAGTACATCAATATACCTGTAAGAATTTTTGTAAGTGAAATAACGCCACATCTTTGTTTTCAATGTTTTATTAAATCTTTCACCTACAGATGCTTTTACATCAGGGTTATTTGTTACATAGAAATTGATATTTTGTTTCTTGCAAAAGTTATGTACACTGCTCGCCACAAACTCTTTGCCTTTATCCGTCTGTAGATTTGCCAGAGTATTGCCGCAATCCTTAAGAATATCCGCCAATGCTTCAATTACAGATGAGGCTGTCTTCGTTTTAAGTACTCTCGCCCATGCCCTCTTGCTGCATACATCAATTACCGTTAGTATGTAGTTGTATCCGCTATTGTGTTTACTTAAAGTTCGCATATCACAAAGATCCGCTTGCCACAATTCGTAAAGGTTACTCACAATATATTTATTTCGTGGAAACTTTTTCTGACTGGTTTATGTACCGTATAAGCATCCTGTGCCTGTAGCCAGTTTTTACTTCACCATATCTACCCTTTACAGCATTAGTTCAAGGTGTTATACCAGCGAACCCTGCTGGGTGAGAGGGATCATAGTATACAGTATCCATGTTATGGCCGCCACGAATCCCAATCTAGTGAAAGTCCTCTTCTTCTTCTTTGACCGATTCTTCTCGGTGTTTCCGCGTTTCACTATCAGCATCGTAATTCTCACATATAGTTGTGAGGGTCCGTTCAACGCTGCGTGATACAGAAACATCATACCTTTACGTATTTCCGATAAACTCTCGTGGTACATTTATCTCTTTAATGTACGTCGCAAACTGACGCCAACTTCGCGGGTTTGTGGTGCTACCTACCTAGGGTACAAGGCTCTTCGGCTAGCTCTTAGTATTGCGGAGGCAAGTCGTGGGAAGGATTTAACAGAATAAAGAATAAAAGAGAGGGCGCCAATCGTCTTGAAGACGATAAAATAAGTTGTTTTATTAGTAAGTAAATCAATTTTAATAAGCTCAAATTATTAATTCTAATAATAATTCAAATAAGGTTTCCTTATTTTCCTAAACATAAGTATTCTTTGGCACACTAAAGACATAATCAGCATTTGTAATGGTGGAATTACCAATAAGGGTTACAACTCAAAACTTAGGATTGAATTTGCTTAAAACTGACCCTGAAGTATTTAACCAAGTACTTTTTTATACTGAGTCATAATAACTCATAAATTTAATCAAATTGGAAAGTCCCCTTATTTAGCAAAAGAAATGTTCAGCTATTTGTTATAATTAATTCATTACATTAAGTAACATTTGTAATTTGAATTTCTGTTATGGATCTCTAAAAATACTCTTCTATAACTCAATAGAACAGTTAGGCCAGTGATAAGTAAGGTAACATTTCAACCATATGACTGGTTACTCGGTATTAAATTTCTATCTATTATTTTGTCAAAGTCATTAATATAGGTGCAATAAAAATGAAAATCTAGTAGTGGGCACCTTTCAGTAAGCATTAAATCCTAATTAATACAATTGAAACATCAAAGTACACATAAGGCGATAATAATCAAAATACTTTAAAGATACGTAAAACTATACATAACCGGAAAGCGAGTGGCTATCATAGGGTCAACCCGTGCCGGTTTTGGTCAAGAGGTCTCCTGACTGGATTCCTGCCAGTTATCTCAGGTAAATCTTCCGAGACAGCATTACCAAAGTTCCTCGTAACAAATTTATGTTTCTTATGTGGAAATATAAGTAAAGGAAATCGCAAACCCAAACATGACGATCTATAAATATAGTATAACTAAACGGCAAGAAATTACTTCTAAAGCAAACCTGTTTGAATACAGATCTTTGAAGGTTACTATTCAATTTTCAATTCTATCAATTGTACGATATTTCCAATTATGTAAAAGTAGAAAATATGTCGGTGAGCTACGGCTTTATATAATTAAAATGGGAGAATCGATTGTCTCAAAAACGATAGCTCGTTGAGCAGGTAAAAATAATGAATCACCAATAAATCTGGTTGTGGATAATTTATATTTATAGCATAATTAATCCCCAAATACCAGGGATGCTTCTTAAATTAACCGAAATTTAATTCCTTTTTTCACCCTCAACTGTCATGCTGTTAAAGCAAAAATCACTCGTTTTTACCTGCCTACCTGCGGCCAATTTCGAACTATATTCTATCGAAGTTAAAACTGTAGAAAAACTATTGATGTTGAAAAAATAGTAGCTCAATGATGGTTAGTGAAAATACATTAATTGATTGACGATAACAGAATGTAATGATATAGTGAGTGTGGACACTAAGTTTTAATGTTTAAAAAAAATAATTAACCGGTTTCGGACCGTAACAGTGGTTTTCGTTTTCTTAACGTCTCGTGTATCAGATCGATAATGTTGGAATGTGGTATGATCTCGCCTTTTATTGTGACAGTACCCTTTTATCCCAAAAACATCGCTGCTCGTATTCAGTATACGTAACAAATTCGCGCCTTTTCTCTTATATGAAGGCGGAAGCGTTGATACTATCTCGTCGTCTGTCAGACCTTTGCGTTGCGGTAAACCTCTAATATCATCCGCAACAGCGTCACCACTAATTGTTATACTGGTGGGCTGACGTAGCTGATTGGAAAGATGTAGATACCTTTGAAGAACTTGGTTGTACTGCTGCCATTTGTCATGATCGGTCATTTTAGTTTTTAAAACTTTATCCATATCGTTACCCAGCTGCGTTAAAATGTTGTTTTGTGTAACATCTGGTGCCTGCAAGCGCTGTATAAAGTCCACCGGTAGAATAATCATCTTCTTCAGAATGTGGGCCATGGTTATTGAAACAGATTACCCAGAATTCCGCCGAGTAATGTTCCTAACAGGAGTGGTAGAAATGCACCACCTTTCTGTACAAGAAACTGTTTCTTCTTTTTTATACATTCGCCTCTCTGTGCCAAGCGTCTTAAAGTGTGCTTATGTTGAGAGAGTCGCTGCTTCTGATCAGCTGACAGAGGTACACGACCTTTTAAAATGTTATGTGCACACTCGCAAATACACTCTACCTGCTTACTATCCAAACATTTCAATAAAGCGTCACGTTGACTTTTACTTAATCTGGCTAATGCACGTAGGATATCAGTGTTCTCGTTTAAAACGTCAGCCATCGTATATGATGTAATCTATATGACTGTGAGACTTAAACCCTTTTTTCGCTACATATACCTGGCAGATACCTTGAGGCCCGAATATGTTTGTTCTATAACGTAGCACATCCGGTGTATTCTGTTTTAAATCGAACAATAAATATTCGTGCGGGCTTGAAGTAGCATCTTGGTACGCGGCTTCTAAAAATTTTGGGTTGTCCGGCGAAATCTGTCTTGCTAAATGCTGTATCTGAGCTCTGTCACGTGGGTTCTTAAACAAAATTATGTAATGTGCGTTGAGAGAAATATCTCGCTGTCCACGTCCTTGATGAAAGATGTTCTGCGTTAAGAAAAACACACTTAGATTTCGATGATGACAGCCCTTTGTAAAAATATCTACCACAGAGCCGTTAGTCTCGCGCATCAGATCGTCAATTATTATTAAGACAGGTTTTTCCCCGCCAAACTGTTCCACATCAGGTAAACCCTTTTGAAACTCCACAGAGAGGTCTTTGAATAAAGGCTGCCACTCACTGTAAAACCAGATAATTTTTTCAAAACCTGTATCGCCGGCGGTTTCGATATTTTTTATAAAATCAACGATAAAATACGATTTCCCATATCCCGACGGACCTGCAACTATCGCAGAAAAGGGGTGCTTAAGCTGACCTTGTATCTTGAATCGCTAAACGATACTAACAGATACTCCACCAGCAGCTTCGTTTAAATAGACTAAATAAAAATCTTTTTCAATCAGAACACGTACAATTGCCTAACCTCCAGGGGCACTGCTCTTAATATAGCCAGAAGGACCTTAATTAGATGACCATCAAAAATAACCCTGAGACCAAGCTCCAGGTCCAAGTCCAAAACCGATCCCCCAAGACCAGCTCCCTCCCCAAGACCAAACCCTAAGTCTTATCCCAAGACCAGCCCCAAGACATAGCCCAAGGCCCACATCTGCCCCTCACGTGCACAAGTACAGAAAGGCTCTAATTAGGGTTGACCCTCGAAAAGAAACCATAAGGGTGAAAAATACGGTCTCCCACGTAAGCCTTAATACAGGCAGAAGGGAAAGCCATATGTTGTAGGTGGCAACTTTAATCGGTGTCATAAGTTTTATTAAAAATAAGGGTTAAAAATACGCGTCCTATACGTGAGCGAGTAAAAATAATTAGGGTTGGAAAAAAGGTCTCCGAAAGGAAAGGGTGAAAAAACACGTCCTACTCATGCGCAAGTAAAAACTAATTAGGGTTGAAAAGGGCCTTCGAAAAGAAAGGGTTGAAAATACGGTCTCACAGGTGGGTGTGTAAAAAATAATTAGGGATGAAAATTCCAGCAAGGGTTGAAAATACGGTCTCACACGTGGGTGTGTAAAAAAGTGAAAGTGGGCGGGACTTGTGACGTAAAAAAGTGGAGGGGATAGTGTCCATTTCTACTCGTGTGTGTGTGTGTGTGGGTGTTTGCGTGTGTGCGCATGTGCGTGTATGCTAGAGCGCGTGTGTGCATGTGTGCGTGTGTACGTGTGTGCGTATGTGCGTGTATGTGTTTGTGCGTGTGTGCGTGTGCGCGTGTGTGCGTGTGTGCGTGTGTGCGTCTGTGGTGTATGCGTGTGTGCGTGTGCGTGTGTGCGTGTGTGCGCAAATGCGCGTGTATGCGTGTGTACGTTTGTGCGTGTATGCGTGTGCGCGTATGCGCGTTTGTACGTGTGCGTGTGTGCGTGTATGCTTGAGTGCGTGTGTGCGAAGGTGCCCGTGCGCGTGCGTGAGAGTGAGCGTGTGTGCGTGTGTGTGTGCGTGTGTGCGTGTGTGCGTGTGTGCGTGTGTGCGTATGTGTGTCGTGGTGTATGTGCGTGTGCGTGTGTCGTGTGGGTGTGCGTGCGTGTGAGTGTGCGTCTGCTTGTGCGCGTGAGTTTGCGTGTGCGTGTGTGTTTGTGCTGTGGGTGGGTGGGTGCGTGCGTGTGCGCGTGTGTCGTGTGTCGTGTGTGTGCGTCTGCTTGTGCGTGTGAGTTTGCGTGTGTACGTGTGAGTGCGTGCGTGTGTGCGTGTGTACGTGTGTACGTGTCTGGGTATGTGCGTGTGTGTGTATATGTTTGTGCGTGTGGGCGTGTGTGCGTGCGTGCGTTTGTGAGTGTGTGCGTTTGTGCGTGTGCGTGTGTGTCGTGTGTGCGTGTGTGTGTGGCGTGTGTGTGTGTACGTGTGTGCGTGTGTGCTGTGTGTGTGCGCGTGTGTGGTGTGCGTGCGTGTGAGTGTGCGTCTGCTTGTGCGTGTGAGTTTGCGTGTGCGTGCGTGTGGGCGTGTGTGCGTGTGTGCGTATGCGTCTCTGCGCATATGCGCGTGTATGCGTGTGTGCGTGTGTGCGTATATGCGTGTGCGCGTATGCGCGTTTGTACGTGTGTGTGTGTGCGGTTGTGCGTGTGTGCGTATGTGCATGTGTGCGTGTGTGCTTGTGTACGTGTTTGTGTGTGTGCGTGTGTGCGTGGGTGCCCACTCGCGTGCGTGAGAGTGTGTGTGTGTGTACGTGTGTGTGTGTGTGCGTGTGTGCGTGTGTACGTGTGTACATGTGTGCGTATGTGCGTGTGTGTATATGTTTGTGCGTGTGTGCGTGTGGGCGTGTGTCGTGCCTGCGTTTGTGAGTGTGTGCGTTTGTGCGTGTGTCGTGTGTGGTGTGTGTGTGTGTGTGTGTGCGTGTGTGGGTGTGTGTGTGTGTGTGTGTGTGTGTGTGTGGTGTGTGCGTGTGTGCGCGTGCGCGTGTTGCATGTGTGCGTGTGTGCGTGTGTATGTGGGTGTGCGTGTGCGTGCGTGTGAGTGTGCGTGTGCGTGTGTGTGTGTGTGTGTGTGTGTGTGTGTGTGTGGGTGGGTGCGTGCGTGTGGGCGTGTGCGTGTGTGCGTGTGTGCGTACGTAGGTATGCGTCTCTGCGCATATGCGCGTGTATGCGTGTGTGCGTGTGTGCGTGTCCTAACTATAATAAAAAAAATTTTAATGGAACACCGTGTATATTATTACTTTTTTGAATTCTAAACATTGTTCCTATCAAATTCGCAATAAATTTCCCTATCCCTAAATATTGTGGTTTTTGAGTTAAGTTGATTTTTATAAAAAAAAAATTAAATTACAGAGATAGCTTTGAAAATGTACCTCCTTAACCGTTGAAAAACAACAGTTATCTAATTTATATCAGAACAAGTACAGAGATAGAGCTTTCTTATAATGAAAAGAAAATATCATAATTGCATACGGGGTGTTTACAATTGACTTGCCAATCGGACATTATTCCAACTAGTAAAAGTTTACTTTTTCAAATAGAACACCCTGTATATTTTTGGTTTCTACATATTAATCCTTATCAATTCGATATACAATTCCCTATCCCTAAATATAGCCGTTTCCGAATTATTTTCAATTTTTCAAAATGAATAAGATTATTGGAACATTTTTTTAACTCCATGGCCTCGTATAAATAGAAAAAAAAACAGTGGAAAACAATTGTATTGC
Source organism: Vesta saturnalis (assembly GCA_036346205.1). Lineage (NCBI taxonomy): Eukaryota > Metazoa > Arthropoda > Insecta > Coleoptera > Lampyridae > Vesta > Vesta saturnalis. Next base: position 1,070,002 of record JARFJB010002146.1, on the reverse strand, counting down.
AAATTAAAAACCGCAACAGAAACTAATACACTATAATTGTTAAAATTATTTCTAAAAATACAAAACTAATAAAATAAAAAAATAATAATTTATCGCTAATCATTAGCGATAATAATCTGTAATAATTGTTCAAAATATCTGTTTTCTCGGATGCAGTCGATCCTTAAAAGGTTGTTCAACTCTACGCAACAACTCAGGAGTAATGGTATGAAAAGCCTGTGTTATACGATTATTCATATCTTCGGCAGTGGTTGGTGGTTCCTTATAGACAATACTTTTTATGTATAAAAAGAAATCTATTCTTGTCAGATCAGGGGACCTAGCTGGCCACCTCACATGTCCATTTCGCCCAATCCATTTATTTGGAAAGACTCTATTGAGATGATCTCTTACATCTGCAGAGTAGTGAGCAGGAGCGCCATCATGTTGATACCACATTGTGGCTCTAATATTAAAAGTAATATTTTCCAATAAACCCAGTAAATCGTTACGCAAAAAGTTAAGGTACTTCTCACCATTCAAGTGTCCATCAAAAAAGAATAGACCGATGACATAATCCCCAACGATGGCGTCCCAGACACTTAAAGACCACTTATGTTGATTATCCACTTGTCTTAATAAATGTGGACTTTCTGAGGAGTAATAAAAGAAATTATGTGTATTAACAAATCCATTCTTATGAAATGTTGATTCGTCTGTCCATAAATTACTATAAAAAAAATTTGGGTTTGAGTAATTTTTTCTCTGGCCCAGTTATAAAATCTTACTCGATGATCGAAGTCTGCATCGCGCAATTCTTGGTGTAACTGAATATGATAGGGATGTAAGCGATTATTCTTTAAAAGACGGCTTACTGATCTCTCACTTATGCCAACTATTTCACTTATGTCCTTTTGGCTTCTGTGATGATCCTCTTCGATGGCGAGAAGAACCCTCAATTCACTATCTTAATTTGTAGAAGGTTTAACATGTTCATGTTTGGAGTAATTGGCACATGAAGTTGCAATAAATCTACTCATAACTTTCTGAAACGATCTTGTGTTTGGATGTCTTCTATCTGTATATCTTTCAGCATAAATTCTGCTTGCCAATAAACAGTTTCTTTCTGCAGCACCCAACACGAATATCATATCAACTAACTCATTTTGTGTAAAATTCGTTTTATAAAAATCTTGATTACTTACAACAACACTCGTAAATGGTTAACTACAGTTTTATTTATTGACGTCAAACATTCAATTTTTACAAGAAGCACACTTGATTTTAGAATTTTACTTGATTTAATTGAAATAAATATTTGTCAAATTCTTGTTAACATGCAATGCCTCCTGTACAAAAATTGTAATTAGTCTTCTATCATAATATATTAGTTTCTGTTGCGTTTTTTAATGTATAATACAATTGTTTTATGATGTTCCTTCTTACGAGGCCATAGATTTAAAAATGTCCCATTAATCTTATAGATTTTGAAAAATTGGAAATAATTCGGAAACGGCTATATTTAAGGATAGGGAGTTGTATGGTGAACTGATAAGGGTTAATATGTAGAAACCAAAAATTTAATAATGTACAGGGTGTTTTATTTGAAAAAGTAAACTTTTACTAGTTCGAATAATGGTTGATTGGCAAGTCAATTATAAGCACCCTGTATGCAATTATGTCATTTTATTCACATTAAAAGGAAGCTCTATGTGTACTTCTTCTTATATAAATTAGATAACTTTTATTTTCAACAGTTAAGGAGGTACATTTTCAAAGCAAACTCTGTTATTTGAATTTTTTTAGAAAAATCAAAATAACTCAAAAACGGCTATATTTAGGATAGGAAATATATTGCGAATTTGTTAGGAACAATGTGTAGAATTCAAAAAGTAATAATATACAGGGTGTTCCACTTCAATTTTTATAATAATTTGGTCCTCTTTAAATAAACAACCTGTATTCATGTGAATAATTTTAAAATATGCACACAACTAAAGTATAACTGCATTCCAAATTTTATTAATCTAGCTTATATAAAACGGAAGGCGCTCTTGTTGCCGGACCCTATATATATATATATATATATATATATATATATATATATATATATATATATACAGGGTGAGTCAGTTTTTGTAGACAAACTTTAATAAGGGTGCATCATTTAATTAACTTAAGACGTTCTATTGTACGTCGCTGTGAAATGTGTATTAAAAGAACGGTTTACATTTTGAACAAAGTGTCTAATTTTATTATACTAGTGTTATTGTTATTTATTTATAAATCGTTATTGCTAAGAATTCTTATTAATTTCACAGTTATTAATTAAGTATTGTTACAATAATAAATAAGGATTGTTAAAATTAGTGTACTAAACAGATTTCAATTTACAAAAGTCTTGTATTTGAGTATGGCTTGATACAGTGGCGGCTCTTTAATGAGAGCAAGTGAGCAGCGTCTATAACTTATTAGAATCTCATTTAAAAACTACATACATGTTTATGGCGAAATTGATACATACATAATTATACAGAAAGTATTGACCGCATAACAATAATAATTATACATTTCTTTTTATACGAGGATAATGACAATGGATACTAAAAAAAACCTACCTATTTATAAATGAAAATGTATTTGAAATTTTAAAGAAACGATCGTTAGGTACTAAAATGGCTCTAAATGTTTTATTATATCTTTTTTATTAAAAACTTTATATTCAATTAGATAATGAAAAATAACAGTTTTTTTAAAAATAGTCATTGGCGTAGAAGTTATGTTTATGAAAGGGTTGAGCACCCTCCACTCTGCCACTGTGCAAGTTTGTGAACATTATTATCGCTTCTTTTATGCCCTTAATTAATAGACATTATCCCCCAACATGAAAAAAATCTAAGCACTCGTTTATGAGTTATAATGAAAATTTGAGAAAAAAATCATATTCAACACCCTGTATCTCGGAAACGAAGCCTTCTACGTGTTTATAGGAACTTTTCTTTTAGAAACATGTGTTCTATCTCCTGTTAAAGTTTGTCTACAAAACTGACTCACCACGTATATATATTTATATATATATATATATATATATATATATATATATATATATATATATATATATATATATATATACAGGGTGGGACCACCAACGCGTCGGTCTCTAGCACCCAAACGACTGAATTTTTCAAAATCTGTTTTGGCGAGAATATGTAAGCCTTCTACGACTACAATCTAAAATTAGTTTGATTTATACAGGGTGATCTACAAACTTGTTACTTATCAAAGTTATATTATTTTAAATGGAATACCCTCCTTTTAATTTTTTTGAAATAAGGTGTAAAATGAGGTAGACTTTCATTAGAGTTCCTATACCAAAACCTTACAGTTTCCGAAATATTTATCATTTTTGAAAATGTTGGGTTGTCAAAAATTCAAGTATTTTTCGATTCAGAAAAGATAAGACAATCTAATCTAGGTCGTCGTAATAAGGATATTTGGAAGTACGTATTCTGTTGTTTATTGTTTCAAATCATAATTTATAAAATACAAAGAATAACGCGTAAAGTTAACAAACCTCAAAGTTAAATATCTTTGTTATTTTAAATACAACGCCCAAGAAATTTTTATCGGAATGGAATAGTCTTTTGACAATAGTTCGAAATGTATTAGGGTTCCTATACCTTACTTCAATACTTTTCGAGAAATTAGTGTATTTGTTACATTTTAGAAATTACGCCATTAACTCATGTCGATCAGTTAGAATTCTTTGATTTATAAACATTTCTGTCATATTGACGTATTTCAAAATACGACAGTGTTTATAACTATTGATGATTTTTCATTACAATGAAATATTCAGTGCAAGAAAGAGTTGATATGGTGTTGACCATAGGAGAATGCCATGAAAATTGTCTTTTGGCTTGCAGGGTTTATGCCCAAAGTACCCTGATCGCAACCATCCTGATACGAGAGCTTTGAAAGGCTTTTACAAACATTTCGAGCCACAGGTAACACTGCCTATCCAAAACCTAATTAAAGTAAACCGGTAACTGGCAATGAAGATAGTGAGTTTTAGTATTAGGATCTATCGCTGAAAATTCACACTAGTACTAGAGTAATTGCTAGACAAACATATTTAAGTAGAGGAAGTGTGAGAAGAGTTCTCAAAAACACAAATTTCATGCTTATCACATAGAAATTCATCAAAATTTGTATGGCAATGACTTTCAACAACGAATAGATTTCTGTTTGTGGGCAATTGAAAAATAGGGGATCAACAAGATTTTTAAATTTCGTTTTGTTTACTGATGAATCAACATTTCACAACAACGGTTTGGTAAATAGACGTAATTTTCACTATTATGATACCGAGAATAGGCATGCTTTTAATACTGTTGACCGCCAAAATCGTTGAAGCATAAACGTATGGGCAGGAATTATTGGAGATCAGGTAATTGGACCATACTTTTCAATGGTCATTTAAATTTTGAGATTTTTAAAGCGAGACTTTTGGACACTTCTCGAAAACGTTCCGTTAAACATTAGAGGAATATGTGGCTACAATTAGATGGGGCACCGGCAACTTTGATCGTAGAGTTAGAAATTATTTAACTAGGAAATTTGTTAATAAATGGATTGGAAGGAACGGACCATGTCATTGGCCACCAAGATCGCCTTGTCTTACTCCAATGGATTATTTTTATGGGGATATATTAAAAATATTGTTTACAATATTCCTGCTACTACTGCAGATAATATGAAGAGAGAATTAGAAATGCGGTGGACACAATTACTCCAGATATGTTAAGAAAAGTCAGACAAAATTTGGAAGAAAGAATTAGATTATGCATTCAAGAAGACGGTCATCAGTTTGAACATTTACTGTAGTGACAAATCCAGCAGTAGGCTCTCTGTGCATAATGTAAAACGGTCTTTTCAAGACCAGCAACCGTATAACCTTGATAACCTAATAAACCAAAAACCGTTTAACACATTTGTAACCTTCGTAAATCACAGAACTGATCGACATGAGTTAATGGCGTAATTTCTAAAAATCTAACAAATACACTAATTTCTCGAAAAGTATTGAAGTTAGGTAAAGGGAACCCTAATACAGTTCGAACTATTGTCAAAATACTATTCCATTCCGATAAAAATTTCTTGGGCATTGTATTTAAAATAACAAAGATATTTAACTTTGAAGTTTGTTAACTTTACGCGTTATTCTTTGTATTTTATAAATTATGATTTGAAACAATAAACAACAGAATACGTACTTCCAAATATCCTTATTACGATGACCTAGATTAGATTGTCTTATCTTTTCTGAATCGAAAATACTTGAATTTTTGACAACCCAACATTTTCAAAAATGCTAAATATTTCGGAAACTGTAAGGTTTAGGTATAGGAACTCTAATGAAAGTCTACCTTATTTTTACACCTTATTTCAAAAAATTAAAAGGAGGGTATTCCATTTAAAATATTATAACTTTGATAAGTAACAAGTTTGTAGATCACTTTGTATAAATCAAACTAATTTTAGATTGTAGTCCTAGAAGGCTTACATATTCTCGCCCAAACAGATTTTGAAAAATTCAGTCGTTTGGATGCTAGAGACGACGCGTTGGTGGTGGCACCTGTATATATATATATATATATATATATATATATATATATATATATATATATATATATATATATATATACATGTATATATAGGGACATTATTTTTGTACAGGGTGTCCCAACGATAGAGTAAATAAGTTTATGCTTAACTAGAATTATTTGTGTAAATATTGTATGGACCATGGGGTAGAGGTAAGAAGTGTGCATTTTTTAAATATTGGAAGTTATACAGGGTAAATACAATTGAACCCTATTCCCAAAAGAGATTATCCACACTTAGCCCCTATGTTCAATTTTAAAAAAACACAGGTCAATTCATTGCGAGTCTGCTATGCAACCAATTATACTTATCAAAAACTATAAAAAATAGCCGAAGTCAAGTGTAAAAACGAATCGAGCGATTCAAGCAAAGTAAATTATGAAGCTGCGTTTACATTCAATTTATCAATTCATGTTATCATGTATTTCCTACTATATGCAAGCGTGCCGATTTTAGTGCTAACCCAAATTCAAATTGAATGTAAATATAGCTTTAATGTTTGTGAAATTTATTAATCAGCTAACAAGAGCAGCTAAGGCATTATATTACTTCAGTAAATATTCGAAGTGGTTCACGTTCTAGACAATATGCCAGCCTATTATGAAAACCTTGAACAGCATTTCTGATAAAATTTGGATCAAGGGCATTACAAACATGCCTTATCCGATCTTTAAGTTCTTCAATATCATGAATTATAACATTATGGTAAATTTTATTTTTTAGGTGCCCCCAAAAGAAGAAGTCATTTGGGGACAAATTTGGCGCCGAGGTGACCAAGTTGTTCGTCCAAATTTTCCAATCCAACGCTCCTCAAAAACTTGGCATAAATAACGTATTATCATAGCAGTGGAATGTGGGTCCATCCATTTGGAACCAGACATCTTTGACATTTAAATTTTGGATTTGTGATATTATTTGTGTACGAAGTAGTTCCAAAAAAGAATGTGAATTTAAATTTCCTTCTGTGAAAAGTGGACCGATTAATATGTTATTGTGTTCTTGTTAAATTTTGTAGGTGTGGATTAGCCCTTGACCAATATCTGTCAGAAAGGAATAACAGGGCAAAAGGGCATGTAAGATAAGTGAATCAGTGGGAACTAACCGATAATTTTGAAAATTTACTTGACCATCAAATGCAAATGATGTTTCAACTGTAAATACTATTTTTTCTATTACTTCATTGTTACCTATTAAATTAAAAATATTTTCGCAAAAATCAGTTCTTTTCATATGGTCTTCATTATTTAGTTGCTGGTGATTTGTAAATTTGTAAGCTTTACATTCAAATTCTTTTACAGCTCTTCGGATTAAAAAACAAGAAGTGCCAAAATAGCTGATGGTCATTCTTAACGAAGGCATCAGGTTTTCTTCTACATAGCATAAGATGTTTAATTCATTTTCTTCTGTTAAGACAATTTGTTCTATTTCTTTGTGGTGTTTATACTCGATGCATTCGTGGTTATTAAATTTCGAAATAATGTTGAAAATGGTTCCAATCGATGGAAATGGTTTATCGAAAAAGCGTCGCGCACATTTCTTATGCTCTGATTGGCACGGTATAAATGCATTATTTGATTTTTTTCTTCAGTTGAATACATTTTAAATTTAATAATTTTTAAATCGACAATTATAGCACGGTGTGCTTTTGCTTTATAGGTTTGTTACTAGAAAACAGTAGGTAATAATAATCTGACATTAATAAACTTCAAAATTTTTTTCAAACTTTGTAAATTGTTGCACAATATTAATTACCAGATTGAAAATGAAAGGTACAATTCGAATTATTGATCACTTCAAATCCGTCTGTAGACTTCATGGAATGACTTAATTTTTCATGTGACTACCTGATAAAAAAATTATGGAATAAAATCGAAATGGTAATCATTTTAAGAAAGGATCCTAATAATTCAAGTTTCATTTTGAAATGTCAAGTTATTTTAACGTGTAATTGGTTACCTACTTCATTATGATTACATTATGTACAGGGTGTCCCAACGATAGAGTAAAGTAAGTTTATGCTTAACTAGAATTATTTGTGTAAATATTGTATGGACCATGGGGTAGAGGTAAGAATGTGCATTTTTTAAATATTGGAAGTTATACAGGGTGTGCCAGAAAAGCAGGACGTGAAAAGTATGATTTTTTAAATAGAACACCCCGTATTTTATTTTAGTTTTAATTCTACGTGTCCATACAAACATATTTTGTCATACAAAAGATTGGCTGAAAGTTTTAGTTCTTGAGATATTCGCGTTTAAAGATTATTATGGTCATTTTCGTGGGGTTGATGAATGGGCAATTGTTCCGTTATTTCACAATAAAAAATTGATATTTCGTGTGAAAAATGAGTGATATTATACTAACGTTTAGACCGAGTAGTATTTCTAATTTTCTCAACAGGGTGTTTGTTATAACCATTCAAATTTGAAAATTCTCAAATTAAAAAAATCAGTTTTTTAATTGCACGCCCTATATATTTTTATTTCATTTTATTCGGGATTGATTGATATGATATACGTGTTGGGCGAGGCTGAAAAACCCTTTATTGGCACAACGAATCTACAAAATGAAATATTTAATAATATTTATTAATAATTAATTCATTTGTCGAATAATCCATAATTGATACAAGAATTGATAACAAGTTAAATGCGAAAACGACAAATTTAATATGTGTTTATTTTGACAAGTAGGAAACCTTTGTATCTTAGCAACGCAATTATTATTTTCCATGGCTACCAAGATCCATGCAATGCAATGTTATCGAAAATAAAGTAGCTAGTGTGAAAAATCGAAATTACTCGAAAACTATCAAAGATAGATATAGGGTATATTTGACAAAAATGATAGATTTTTAATCCCGAATAAAATGAAATAAAAATATATAGTGTGCAATTAAAAAACTGATTTTTTTAATTTGAGAATTTTCAAATTTGAATGGTTATAACAAACACCCTGTTGAGAAAATTAGAAATACTACTCGGTCTAAACGTTAGTATAACATCACTCATTTTTCACACGAAATATCAATTTTTTATTGTGAAATAACGGAACAATTGCCCATTCATCAACCCCACGAAAATGACCATAATAATCTTTAAACGCGAATATCTGAAGAACTAAAACTTTCAGCCAATATTTTGTATGACAAAATATGTTTGTATGGACACGTAGAATTAAAAACTAAAATCAAATACGGAGTGTTCTATTTAAAAAATCATACTTTTTCACGTCCTGCTTTTCTGGCACACCCTGTATAACTTCCAATATTTTAAAAAATGCACACTTCTTACCTCTACGCCATGGTCCATACAATATTTACACAAATAATTCTAGTTAAGCATAAACTTACTTTACTCTATCGTTGGGACACCCTGTACATAATGTAATCATAATGAAGTAGGTAACCAATCACACGTTAAAATAACTTGACATTTCAAAATGAAACTTCTGAATTATTAGGATCCTTTCTTAAAATGATTACCATTTCGATTTTATTCCATAATTTTTTTATCAGGTAGTCACATGAAAAATTAAGTCATTCCATGAAGTCTACAGACGGATTTGAAGTGATCAATAATTCGAATTGTACCTTTCATTTTCAATCTGGTAATTAATATTGTACAACAAATTACAAAGTTTGAAAAAATTTTGAACTTATTAATGTCAGATTATTATTGCCTACTGTTTTCTAGTAACAAACCTATAAAGCAAAAGCACACCGTGCTATAATTGTCGATTTAAAAATTATTAAATTTAAAATGTATTCAACTGAAGAAAAAAATCAAATAATGCATTTATACCGTGCCAATCAGAGCATAAGAAATGTGCGCGACGCTTTTTCGATAAACCATTTCCATCGATTGGAACCATTTTCAACATTATTTCGAAATTTAATAACCACGAATGCATCGAGTATAAACACCACAAAGAAATAGAACAAATTGTCTTAACAGAAGAAAATGAATTAAACATCTTATGCTATGTAGAAGAAAACCTGATGCCTTCGTTAAGAATGACCATCAGCTATTTTGGCACTTCTTGTTTTTTAATCCGAAGAAATACACTCACATGTGTTGCTGCAAATTCCAAATAATGTTCATGTCGGGTTGGTCCACATTAAACGTTGGACGTAGACTACCTTCCATAAATCGGTGAAACTGCCTTGCTGTCCCAAATATGCTGCTTAACATTCCATTATTTCATCCAAATCAAATAACTGTTGGCTGCTCTTTATGTGGTAAATACGATGTACTTACAATGCTCAAATACTTATAGGCAAGCACTATATTTTATTTGTGTTTTTTTAAAATGTCGTATTATTTATTTACTAATTTCTCGGATTTAATTTTGTATTTTAAGTTCGTATAGATTTTTGTATTCACTTACACTTTTATTTTTAGATTCCGTTATGAAGTGAAAATTTATTTTATGATCTTAATCACAATCAACAAAATAAACATCCAATACAAGATAATTGAAGAATTTATTAACATACAAAGAAGAATTGCACATCACCCGATGCTTACACACGATTTTAAAAAACGAAACAATTACAATTTTATCGAACGATTGTGATCGGTAACCTTATTTTTAACTTTAGTTGTAGGTTAAAACAATTGTTTCTGATATCTCAACTCTACGTCGATCGCGTTTCAATTCCGATAATGTTTACGAGAATTGTTACTGACATGTTAACACAAATAACACTAAGACTATGACTTGTTAGTCACAAAAATTTCAAAAAGCACGAGAGATAAGAGGTAAGAGATCAGGAGCAATTCCTTTTATACATTTCCCCTAGATACCACATTTTCAATTTTTTTTCTACATTACACACAAAAGATTCTAGCTTCTGATTGGTCTAAACAAAATTGTAAACTTAACTAAAACATAAATTATGCTATATCTCTTTAATACAATTCGAATTTGATTTTTAATTACAGATTTGGAATCAGGACAAAATTCCGCATAAAAAGACATCTCACAAGTCCTATTTTGCTTCGATAATTTTCATTCTGACAATTTATAATCTAAATTTACTAATATCAAAATAATCTTACATCCTACAACTAAACTAATTACATATTCAAATTCCACATAAGAAACTGTATCAGAATACATCTACTTCAACCCAATTTATTTAAATTTTACAAAATTTCTACCTTCACAACTAATATTTAGGTAGTTAACCTAACTTTTCTAATTTTATGTTTATATTACATATTTCTAGTTAAATTCCTTGTTGAAATGAGGGAAACCTACTATTAAATGTTTTTATAATTCATTTTAAACTTACCTTATCTTATAAAAACTATAATTTTGTGGAATTGTTACAAATAATACTTAACCTAACTTAATATAAATTTACTTTTCATATGTGTAATAACTGTCTATAACGTTTGAAATGTTCATAAAATGTGTACTTATATATGTCTCTAAAACAAATACTGTTCACTTGTACTCCGTAGTTCTTAATTTTGTCATTTCACATTTTCACATTGTTTAACTATTTTGACAATTTTTGTATAAAATTTGCAATCTTATATTAAATATCACACTGACAAATTGTTATTCATGTTCTTAATTATGTTTTTAAGTCACTATCACTTCTTTGAATTACAAATATACTATGTTCGAACCATACCCTTTCTTTCCTATTTCAAATAGTTTATGCATTGTACCTAATACTATACATTCTACACATATTTATCATACTCCATGTGATCAATATCTGATATGTGTTCAAAATGCTAAAATTCATTGAATAAAATGCGAAATTACGTAAATATGTTACACGAAACTAATCGTACCCATTAATATGAATCATGTTGACCTTTCTCACATACTACTGGTATAGCTCAATGCTTTTATGAATAAAACAACCTTGTGCAAACCCACACAAAGCCTGTTTTGTCACATCAAAACCATAATTTTGCACTCGTAACTATTTTCTCATTAAACACGAACTGCATACTTCCTCAAAAACTCTAGCCCTTTTATTATGCCTAAATTCTAATCATCTATATATATATATATATATATATATATATATATATATATATATATATATATATATATATATATATATATATATACAGGTGTTCTTAAGGATATGCGAATATTAAAGTGGATGAATCTACACGAAAAAATAATTATAGTTTGATTAATAAAGTACGGTCCTAAAATGTATCGTTACGGAAATACGGGGTGTCAAAGATACACGAAAAATACGAAAATTAATTGATATCTTCTAAACCGCTAAAGATTTTCCAGTGAAATTTAGGGCGAAGCTAGAGTGCATGAAAGTGAATATTTTTCGATACGAAGTTAAATTCCAGCTTCAGCAGTGGCGTGCGTACGGCACTCGCTTGGATATTTTTGAAGAAAAAAAATGATACGCCACTGATTTCTTGAAAAACAAAATTACATTTTAATTCCTCGTTCAATTTGAAAAATAAAAGCTCTCTTGAATTATGTTCCTAGAATGTTCCGTTTGGGAGTAATAAAATAAAAACCGTTGTATTGTACGAGAAAATTATGTAATTTAATGATTGAAAGAATACGTTACAAATTGGCATCTGCCTTCACTGAACAACAACAAAAACAACAAATGGAAACATACAGCATAAACATAATATTGGGAACAAGTAATATGGAACGGTAATCACAAAAATTGTTGGAAATGGCCTCCTTCACTCAAAATGCATGCTTCTGCCCTCCTTCTCATGGAATTCCGCACTCGTTGAAATATTCGAGTATGTTTTATATTATTACATGCTGCAACTATTCTCTTTCAATTCTTTACACTGTTAATGGGGCTTGTGTACACTAACGTTTTAGATAGCACCACAAGAAAAATCTAAGCTGTTAAGGTCGGGAGTAATGCCTGTACTCTCAAATTATGAATAAAGATATAGACAGAATAATCCATTACTGAAATTCTACATCATGCATGACACATTGTGATTGGCAACATATTCAAGTTAGCTCAGGCAATCTGTTCTATGTAAGATTCGTCCATCCAGGCTGTTCTTCGACTGAACGTGGGCCACTAGTAATCGCTATAATTTGACCAGTCGTTCTTACGAATTAGATGTTGCATACCTTCAGATGTACTTTCGGATCTATCCAGTTTCAACAATGGTTATTGCTGAAAATTTGAATCGCATTCTTGAGAAATTCGACTATCTGGTAAAGCACGATATGTGTATATTTCTGGTGATAAATCCGTCTGCATATTTGATCTCCATTGCCATCAGCGAGGCCATACACATAATGCTCAGTAATGCCTGTACTCTCAAAATATGGTATCGATCATAATTAATAATCCATTAAAATTCTCCAAACAATTTGATGGCAAATAGTTAATTTTAGTGATCTTAATTGAACTCGTCAAATGTTCTTCGACTGCGTAAAGTCAATTTCAGTTGTTCATTAGACTCAGATGATTTGAAATCAAGCTGATGAATATTCGAGAAGTCATCTGGTAAATTGTATATTTCTGGTGATAAATCTGGCTCTGCCATCAGCGAGCATACACATCATATCAGCATTTCAATGTATACGTCTAATTAATAACAAATTGTACAACGATGAAAGTTAATTTACAGTGACTTAAATTGAATAGAAAATGTCATGAAAGCAATGTCATTTTAACAATGACCTATTGCATGACATTCATTGAATTAATTTTCTCGTACAATACAACGGTTTTTATTTTATTACTCCCAAACGAAACATTCTAGGAACATAATTCAAGAGAGCTTTTATTTTTCAAATTGAACGAGGAATTAAAATGTAATTTTGTATTTCAAGAAATCAGTGGCGTATAATTTTATTTCTTCAAAAATATCCCAGTGAGTGCCCGTACGCCACTGCAGAAGCTGGAAATTAACTTTGTATCGAAAAATATCCACTTTCCTGCACTCTAGCTTCGTTCTAAATTTCACTGGAAAATGTTTAGCGGTTTAGAAGATATCAATTAATTTTCTTTGACACCCCGTATTTCCGTAACGGTACAGTTTAGGGCCGTACTTTATTAAGCAAACTATAATTATTTTTTCGTGTATTCATCCACTTCAATATTCGCATATCATTATGAAAACCTGTATATATATATATATATATATATATATATATATATATATATATATATATATATAATAGCGAATGTATGTATGTTGTCTGTCTGGCTGCCTGTTCATGTCCTTTATGCATTACTACCCCATTTATCCGATCGCCATGAAGCTTTGGGGAGTTGTTGAGTACACTTTCGCGAAGGCTTCTGGCATAAACATTTTTTTTAAATATTGACTCCCCAGGGCCCTCATAATCTTTCGACGCAGCAACGCGCACATGGTACGGGCAGTTCATTTATAAAAACTAGTAACGTTAATAAACAGGAGAAATTTAAGAAAACAAAAATTTCAACCCATTTTATTTAAATTTCCACCTAAACTTTAGGTAGTTAACCTAACTTTTCTAACTTTATGTTTATATTACATATTTATAGTTAAATTCCTTGTTGAAAGGAGGGAAACCTACTATTAAATGTTTTATAATTTATTTTAGACTTATCTTACCCTATAAAAGCTATAATTTTGTGAAATTCTTTCAAATACTACTTAACCTAACTTAATAAAAATTTACTTTTAATTTGTGTAATAACTGTTTATAACACTTGAAATGTTGATAAAATGTTTTCGTATATCTGTCTCTAACACCAATACTGTTCACTTGTATTCCATAGTTCTTAATTTTGTCAATTCACATTCTCACATTGCTTAACTATTTTGTCAATTTTTGTATAGAATTTGTAATTTTATATTAAATATCACACTGCACAACCATCTGCAAACCCTACAAAGCCTGTTTTGTCACAATAAAACCATAATTTTGCACTCGCAACTATTTTCTCATTGAAAACGAACCTTATACTTCCACAAATTTATCTAACTTTCCTACTATTGAGAATTTCAAACTCAAATTCAATAAACTCTAGCCCCTTTATTATTCCTAATTCTAATCATCTCAATATATATATATATATATATATATATATATATATATATATATGTATATATATATATATATATATATATATATGGAAAACTTTTATTAAAGATTCTGGGTGAAATTTGACTCTGACGTCAGTTAGTGCTTGGAATTTGAACCAAAATTACATATCAAATTTCAATCTGTTGCTCTTGGGTATCTGTCAAATTTGACATTTAAAAAAATAAATTGCCAAAAAATGCGTTTTTGGCAGATTTTGAAAAAAATTATTTAAAGAGTTGTTTCTTTTTTTATTTCTAAGTATGTGTACCAATTTTCAGACACCTGGGTTAAATCTATTTTTTGGCAATTTGTGACCAATAGCAACCTCTTGTCAAAGAAGAGCAAGAAAATGGATGCTAGTCCATTTGTTAATAAAATATTTAGCTGATGGTAATACATTCATTTAAATTTATCGATCCAATTATTAGTTTTTAAAGAAAAATAAAATTTGGTTGTAAAAAATTGACTTCAGTGACGCAAAGTTTGAATAACTCTCCCATTTTTTCCAAGTTACATCAGTGCTATTTTATTATAAAGTCTGAACACATTCTGAAAATTTAGTGATTCTTTCAAATAGGCCCCGCTATGACAGTTGATTTTCTAAACCCACTTTTTTAATGCAAAACCTTAAATTTGATCAGAAATCATAAAGTAAGCACTAAAATTTGACAAGTGAGCATACACTAGTCCCATTATCAACTGCATTCTGTAAGTGTCGAGGCTTAATGTTGGCAAAACAGTTTCTGTGTCTCTTTCAAATTCTCTAAGTTTACAAATGGCCAATGCTTGTACCATTTTTGTTTAAGGTAACCCCACAAAAAAAGGCCAGGGGTGTCATATCTGGGGCCTAGGTGGTCAATAATTTTCACAACCTCGCCCTATAGCTTTCCAACGAAATATTTGATTCAAGCAACGTGTAACATCATTCGTTTGTTGTGTTGGCGCTCCATCGAGCTGATACCACAAATTGTTTCTAGTAAGTAAAGGTAAATTGTCTAAAAAGTCACTTATTTTATTCTCCAAGAAGTGGCGATATCCTTTTCCCGTTAAATTCTTCCTCAAGAAGAATGACCCAACTAAGTGATTGTTTAATATACCACACCAAACGTTTATTTTAAAAGAATATTGGTCGCGACATTCAATTGTAAAATTCGGAGTTTCTTAACTCCACCAACGGCAATTTTGTGAACTCAGGGTCCCATTTGTACTAAAAGTTGGCTCGTCAGTCCAGACGGTTATTAAACATGTCAGCTACTTGCCGGTGAGGAGTATTTTCGGCACATAATAAAACAATTTCGACTTTTTCTTCTACCGACGACATGACGTAGGTACACTAAAACAGTCCAAATCTAAATATTATAATTTCTACTTGTGACATTTAGTATTGTGTCAAAACAAACAATCATCATGTAAACTTTCGTTTTTATCGGCCTACCTGTAAAATTTTTATTGCTTACGTTTTCTTATACGATTTCTAGGAAAATTTAACGTTTTACATTAAAAGAGTGGATTTCAATAATTAAGTATCACACTGGAGATTATTTTAAAGCATTTTAAACTTTAAGAAAGTGTTTAGAATTTAATATAATATAGGGATGATGTCACTTGGACAAAATGGGGGAATTATTCAAACTTTGCTTCACTGACGTAAATTATTTTATTTTATTTTGCCACCATAATGTTCTTTATACGCCTCCAAATGCGGGCGTAATGTGGTCTTTATAGCACGGAAATGTCATTGATGCTAAGCAGCATGATTGACAGCAAACACATGACATGATATGTAATAGCAATATCACAGTATCTTAGTAACAACAAATTAGCCTACTGTCGTCTTTATATCACTGCATTTGCATTTAAAAACTTGCCGAAAATACTCAATCTTTTAAAATTTTGTTCCAGTTTCATGGTGCAAAATAAATAAAACATTATGTACCACGGGCATAATTAGAGTAGGCTCAGAATTAAAGCCCTCGCTTCGCGTCGGGCTTTAATATTCCTCGAGCCATAATCTTCTGATTATGCCCTTAATACATAAATATATATTACACAACCAATTTTTTTCTTTAAAACTAATAATTGGATCGATAAATTTAAATGAATTTATTACCATCAGCTTAATATTTCATTAACAAATGGACTAGCATCGCTTTTTTGGCTCTTATTTTGACACAAAATCAAATTTAAGCTCGTATACATACTTAGAATTAAAAATAAACAACTTTTTCAAATAAAGTTTTTCAAAATTCTACCAAAACACATTTTTGGACATTTAATTTATTAAATGTCAAATTTGACAGTATAGCATCAGGTTGAAATTTTCTACGTAATGACGTCAAAGTCAAATTTCACCTAAAGTTATTACTAAAAGATTTTCCCATATGATGCGTCACTGTATATATAATATATATATATATATATATATATATATATATATATATATATATATATATATATATAGAGAGAGAGAGAGAGAGAGAGAAGAGAGAGATAGTGGCTCAGAAAGTAACGGATAAATTCATTACTATCGAAATAGTTAATTTGTGGTCAAAATCCTGCAACACGTCGATTTTTATATTAATTCCAGACTTTATGCTGTGTCGCACAAATAGATGGCGCTGCACACTTTCCGGATATGACTCAAAGTTCATATTTTTCAATGGCAACCAGTATCTTCTTCGCGAAATCGATGCCACTCTTTCTCCTGAGTTCAAAAATGCCTATTTATTGGGATTATTTGAGCAGTATGCGCGACATTAATTATTAAATTTGGCATAATTTGAAAAGAGATGCGATTTCGAGAATAATTAATTTATCCGTTAACTTATGAGTGCACTGTGTTTATATGTATATATATTGTGATGATGGCGACTTACAAGTTTAAGAGGAATTAAAATAATATTTTAGTTTGAGAAAAATTAAATTTTATTTGTTGATAAATATGATTAATAAAATGTTAATAATGTGATTGAAGTAATATTTAAACTTTAATTTTATATTGTGCACCGGACTAGCTCAGATCTCATATGGGGATAGAGTTCAGGAATTTAGTTTGAAGTTAAAATTTTGAATGTGAAGATATGTATATGAAATATCCTTTATATAATTGAATTGAAAGTATAAAAATAATTCTGAATGTAATTTGCTATCAAACGCATGCGTTGTAATGAACTTAAGTGACCTTAAAAATTGTCAAAGATGTCAAATAATTAATTTAGAAAATTAATGTTTAGATCCAAAATGAAAATTTAGAAAAAGAAAATAAATAATACCCTTTACAGGTGTTTACACAAGTAAATATTTAAAATTCTTAACTAAAACATATATGTAACAAATATAAATTGCAGGAAATTTTCAATGAATGTTCACAATAGGTAGGGTTATTAAGATTTGTGACTCACATATACTGTCCTCACGGTAGATTGATGTCTTCGGATACTCCAGCTGGATGCAGGCAATGTCCACTTGATTACAGTTGTTACCATTACCCAGCACTGCTAACTCGATTCTCGGTTGTCGAAGACACCAACTTCCAAACTTGAAGATGTTTTCTTCAAAATCGGCAAACTCCAAACACTTATTTAATTTCGGTAACTTTTTATTTAAATAATTTTAAAGCTTAATGAGTGATATCGTTTTAAAAATATGTTTAATTATCCAAAATTTTGTTAACAACACTTTTATTTTTAGCTACCGATTAAAAATTGTTTAAAAGAAATTGTCCGACGAAATAAAACAGCATTAACCAAATAAAATGGATTTTAATTTGGTATAAACGGAATTAATTTAAGTTGGATAACACAAAACCAAATCTTTACAAAATCGTAACACAAATTAACATGAACAAAAATATTTTTCGAAAAACGACAGGTATCGGAGACCGAACTATTTATTTTAAACCGTCGATATAAAAACAAGTGCTCTCGAACGTAATCTTCGTAAAGTATAACTTCTTGACGAATTTAAATTAGGTTATGAACTTACTTTTATTTACACAAATTTCACAACACTGTTTTAACCTTTTACACTTTTGAACAAATTCTAGAGAGAGATTGATTTCCTGAGCGCTTGCTTTTATATGTTTCTGGTTGTTACCAAAAATTCATTTTTTTTACAGCCATATTGCAAAAGTAACTAGGGCTATGATTGGTGGATCTAAATCACAAATTGGACACAAATGGAAATTTGGCCGTAACTTTCTTATACATCATCGGAATTGAAAATTAAAAACGGAAATGAAAACTACGTAAAATTTTGAACAAAAAGACACCTAACAAGCTATAATTCCTAACATTAATATACGAAGTAACCTAATCTAACCTAATTAAGCTTATAACTATTTACACTTACAAGCTATACTAAAACTAATTGCAAAATGGAATTTTGAGGACATTTTACACTAGAATACATATCTTTTGTGTTAGAAATATTTAATTTAAAGAATTTTAGCTTTTATAATTTTATCTAAATTCACCTCAGAATTAACATAATTTTGCGGTGAAAAGCGCTGTATCCTTATAAAAACTGTGTCATATTAAGAAAGAACATTTATTATTTGCTTTAAGAGCAAAATCTAAGTCTAATAATGCGAAAAAGTATAAAATTATGTAAAAAACCTAAAAATTATGACCTAACCAAACTTAAATCTAAAATTGAAAATAATTTATATTTAAAAATGTTTTTAACACTTAAAATGTTATGTTTAAGGTTTGTACTTCTTGTCTTTATTATTTTCACTTTCTATTTGCAATGCATATTGTCATATGGTGTTGCATTGAAAAAGTTTCATCGTCTAACACTCTTATTAAATGTTTCACTATATAAATGTACGGCACTATAAATGTCAGTATGCCATAATGTTCTAAATGTTGTTCTTATTGTTAAACTTGTAACATAATTTTTGTCACTAATTCGCTTCCAAAAATATGTGCGAAAAATGTCTAAACTGCTCCATATTATAACCTTTTATTAAATTTTTGTATTTCCTGCATTCAAAAACTAAACATACATTATCCCTAACATAATCCTAACTATATAGTTCATGTTTAAACACCTGTAAAGTGTTCACTTGCCAAATTATCCTTGAAAATTGACTTTTATTGCAATAATTGCAATACTAAAATGACTTTATGAAAATGGTTATATTTAACATTCTTGACAATTTTGTTAGCAGCAAAGTGCTTTTTATGATAAAACCAAACTAAGTAAATGATATTCAGACTAATTTATATCAATCAAATTTATTTTAATCACATCGTGAACCAGATTTATATAAAATTGTGTCTTGCACAAGTATCGAGCTAGAAATCACCCTTTTATGACCCAAATGTCATTTAAGCTGTCCGATACTTCTATTACCTCTTTCTGAACATCTCAAAATATATATATATATATATATATATATATATATATATATATTATGATGACTACCTAATTATAAAATTAAATTAGTTTTATATAAATTTTATGATTTAAATTACATCGTAATATGCCATAAATTAATGATAAAATGTATTAAAGGATCGCTACATATTTTATTACAACTTCAACACGATGTGTCATAACTTTATTATAACAAATACTAAAATTTTTCTTTAAATAAATGACCCCGGCCAGCATTCTCATGGGGATAGGGATCAAAATATTTTACTGTACAATTCATATAATCATAAGTAGAGTTCTTGATCAAAATAAACCCAATTGTGAATTTATACAAATATGGAAATTTTTTTTTATAATTTACTATTTTTAGTGAAACACCATGTATCAAATTAATTACATCACGTTGTGCCCATGCGATCTGAATTTGTGTTATATGCCCATGATTAAACCACATTAAAATTACTTTACTTTTGATAAGTATCCTTCTTTTTATATATATATATATATATATATATATATATATATATATATATATATATATATATATATATATATATATATATATATATATATATATATATATATATATAATATATATATATATATATATATATATATATATATATACAGGTTATTACAAATGATGTTCATGATTTCAAGTGCACATAAATCTAGTTTTATTTATTATACAAAAAATAAATGGTTACATTTTAAGAAAACTTAAAAGTTTCATCCCAGGTGCCAAGAATTATAAATGTTCCATATGAACCCTTGTGATACGACAGATGTTAAGCGTAATCAAGCTCTTGCCATGCTTTGTTAAGAGTGTTCAGGTCGATTGTTTATATAGCTCTGGTATCCGTTATTGGATCTCAGGTATGCTTTCTGGGGTGTATACACTTTACGTTTGATGTATCCTCACAAGAAAAAATCACAGGGGGTGATGTCCAGAGATCTTGGAGGCCAGTTCAAGGGTGCACCATCACTTGGACCTGCACGGCCGATTCATTTGCCAGGCAACCGATTTTGAAGTTCAGAATGAAGTTTAGGGATTCTTGTTCTAATTTCGGTAGAAGCCATTCCGACATCATGTCCAAGATTTATTCCATTTATTGTTTGTCCAACAAAGAAAAAAGGTCCGTACATTTTGTTGTAAATGATAGTACAAGACAAATTTACTTTCAGTGTAAGTGCTCGATGTGTGTGGTTCTCGAACCCCATATTATGACATTATGTCTGTTCACGGTACCACACAAGTGGGATGTGGCTTCATCACTAAAGACTAAACATTTTACACAGTTTCAATTTTCCATCAATGCCTACATGTTCTCACAAAAAGAAAGTCTTAGAATTTTGTCCTTTGGTTTTAATAATTGAACAAGCTGAAGTTTGTAAGGCTTGAAATTTATACGTTTAAGTAAATTTTTCCAAACTGTTGGCTGTGGTATATCAAGCTATTTGCTGCATTTAACAGTAGATTTCTGTGAACTACGCGTGGAACTTTCCTTACCTGCTCTACAGCGTCATTGCTTACTGACTGATTTCTTTTTACAATGCACCAATTTCTCTTAAAATTCAAGTACTACTTGTGACTGCTAGGAGAATCTTCATTAAATTTGGTTCTAAAGTAACGTTATACACTAATAACTGATTGGTTGATGGATAATCCAACACATCAAATGCTTTTTGACTTCAAATTCAGCCATTACACAATTGACAACGATTGACTTTAACAAATAGCTGATACGTACTTAAATCAATGTAAACAAAACTTTATGAGTTTTTCTTTCCAGTGGTACCAACTGAAATGGTCTTAAAACAGGTTAATCCAGTAATATTTACAATTGAAATCGGAACATCATTTGTAATAACCTGTATATATATATATATATATATATATATATATATATATATATATATATATAGGTCACTAAGGGATTGCTCAACCCCTTACTATTACAAATACGAAGAAATGTCTTATATAAAAGTTGTCCACAGTCATAAACTACTGTTTTAAAATTATTTTCAGAATGGCAGACTTCGGTTATAGAAACTTATGCCAACTTCGTTATTTCAAATAGAACAACCTATATGTTATTACATTTTGAATTCCTCGTTGAATCGAAAGGTCACTTTAATAACCATACTATGGGTCTACGTCGCATTGCTTCGAGTTATTTGACATTTTGTACAAAACTGACGTTTGCAATGCCTCCAAAAACTTTCAATACCAAAGACGGATATTGGTAGAGAGATGTGGCTTTGTTTTTACTTCGAAAAGGGTATGAAAAATGAAAGTCATGTCGATCAACTCTGCGTCGGACAACAACATTTTAATGTAAATGGCTTGTAGAAACACTAAACTGATACATAAGACAGCAAAGCACAACAGAAGCTCAAGAAACTGACGTTTCTTGTCAGTTGTTTAAAACAATTGACAAACGTTTTCCAAAGCACGGCAATGCTCAATAAAACCCAAATTAGATAAAATATGAATATCTCGAAAACTATCGATAATGTTACATTAATGGAAAGGAAATTTAATTTCCTATCCGCTGATGTAAGAAAATATGGGTGGTTCCATTTAAAAAATCAAGTCATTTGAAAAGTTATTTTCGGGCGATAGAAATTGATGAATTCTAAAATCAAGATTTTTGGCAATGAATGAGAATGATGCGGTACGCTTTGGGAATTAAAAGCGAAAGCACATCTCTCTACCGGTATCCGTCTTCGAGACATTGAAAGTTTTCAGGTACTTAAACGTCATTTTTCCTACAAAACGTCAAATAACTCAGAAGCAGTGCGACGTAGACCCATTGTATGGTTATTAAAGTGACCTTTAAATTCAACGGGAATTAAAAATGTAATAATATATAGGTTGTTCTATTAAAATAACGAAGTTGGCATGAGTTTGATATAACCGGAAGTCCGCCATTTCTGAAAATAATTTTAAAACGTGTAGTTTATGACTGTGGACAACTTTATATAAGAAATTTTTCGTATTTGTAATAGTTAGTTATGGAGCAATTGAATGGACATGTATATATATATATATATATATATATATATATTATTTATTTCCAGATCAGCATGTAAATTACTAATATCCTTTACACAAAAGTACATAAATAATACACAATGATAATCAACATAAACACAAATAAATATGTATAGAATTCACAGACTTACATAATTTCTCTGCTCCTTGTAGCTGCTCCCTATTACTATGTTGATGTAGCAACGTCCATATCGGAAGTACTATGAATTCCATACATTATTTGTTCCATCTCCGAAAAACAGTGTTCTGATTGTTTATATCCAAATCAGAAATTATCTCCCATTCGCATATTTGCTCCAATGAAGGAAGATCAACAGCGCTAACGATTATAATTGTATTGCTTAAATAAATCGGTCCTACAGTGGAAATTATCCATCCCTCGGTATGTGGTCTGTATATTTTGTGAAACACTTTAGTTTTAAGCACTGTTATTTTAATTGTGAGTTTGATAAATTTACTTATTATGTTTTAGGTTGCTTAACGAATTCTGTATTCTTGCACGTATCAAATATATATAATAAAATATATATATATATATATATATATATATATATATATATATATATATATATATATATATATATATATATATATATATATATATATATATATATATATACCGGTCTTAAAACTAAACGTATTTTTGGATCCTACACAATCTTTTTATTCATTAGGTACCCCTTTTGCTATACTTCCTTGCCTTTTTTACAAATTAAATATTTCACAAAATTTTTATGTACAAAATTCACTATAACTAACTTAATCTACTTTCCACAGAAAAACTAAAGCCAGAAATTGATTCTGTGGATCAAACTACATAAGACTGTCACTGTCTCGATCACTTTTATGGTTTAATATGGAAAATTTCATCTCACACTTTTAATTGGAATATCCTAACCTGGTTTTTGTCAACTTTAATTTTAAATTACATATAAAAATGTTAATTTAAGTTGGAACATATTTCAAACACTTCATTAAGTAAGTTAATAACATAATATTTCTTTCTAATAGCTTTTAAAAGTTTGTAATCCGTGTGAATTCTCTTAAATTCGTCTGTTTCTTTCACTTTAACACTTATTTTAGTTTCTTACGTTGATTCAGACAATTTTACTTTTATTTTTATTTAGGACAGAATCATAATATCCTGCTATCTGGAATACATACATATAAATGGATATTCATGTGTTGCGAGTAGGAAAACTATACAGCTCCGATGAAGCTCGAAAAGTAATTTACTGACACGTTTAGCCATGGTCATACTCTCATATTTATGAAATTGGATTTAAATAGCTAACAACATGCCATATAATCACATTTATATATGGTTTTATGCATATTTTAATTTTAAACAATCTCCGCTTTACATATATATTAATTTAATTCCATCGAACTCACTTTATGCGCATATAATTCTTTAACTTGAGCTAATATATGCTCTAAACAGTGATATACTTTTTAGTGTATATATATATATATATATATATATATATATATATATATAATCTCAATATATTTAATGTATTTGAACAAAACCTAAAATACAAATATAACAATAACATTAATCATTCAGTAAAACAAAAGATGAATCTAACACATCAAACATTTCGGATGTTGTATATAATTATTTGATATGACATTGGCAAACCTATAATGTCTTTAAAGGAATAACGCAAATTAAAGTGAGTGTTAAACAAATAACCAAGTGAGTGTGGTGTGTGATGTGAGGTGTGAGGTGAGTGTGTGTGAGAGTGTGTGAGTGTGTGAGTGTGTGAGGTGAGTGTGTGAGTGTGGAGTGTGGGAGTGTGAGTGTGGTGTGTGAGTGTGGAGTGTGTGTGTGAGTGTGTGTGTGTGAGTGTGAGTGTGTGAGTGTGTGTGTGGGTGGGAGTGTGTGAGTGTGTGAGTGTGTGGAGTGAGTGTGTGTGAGTGTGTGAGTGTGAGGTGTGAGTGTGAGAGTGTGAGGTGTGTGTGAGGTGAGGAGGGAGAGTGTGAGTGAGAGGGAGTGTGTGAGTTGTGAGTGTGTGTGGGGAGAGTGTGAGGTGTTGTGAGTGTGTGGAGGTGTGGGAGTGTGAGTGTGTGAGGTGTGAGTGTGTGAGTGTGAATGTGTGAGTGTGTGAGTGTGTGATGTGTGAGGAGTGTGTGAGAGTGTGAGGTGGAGTGTGTGAGTGTGTGAGTGTGGGAGAGTGGGAGTGTGAGTGTGAGTGTGTGAGTGTGTGGATGTGTGAGGGTATGTGTGTGTGGAGAGAGTGTGGAGTGTGTGAGGAGTGTGTGTGTGTGTGTGTATGTGTGTGGAGTGTGTGTGTGTGAGTGTGGGGTGTGTGAGTGTGTGTGTGAGGAGTGTGTGTGTGAGGTGGAGTGTGTGGGAGTGAGAGTTGTGTGGGAGGTGTGTGAGTGTGAGGTGGGAGTGTGTGTGTGTGAGTGTGTGTGTGTGTGTGTGTGAGTGTGTGAGTGTGGAGTGTGGAGGTGAGTGTGTGTGTGTGTGTATGTGGGTGTGAGTGTGTGAATGTGTGGTGTGAGTGTGTGTGTGTGGTGTGTGAGAGTGTGAGTGTGTGAGTGTGTGAGTGTGAGTGTGTGAGGAGGTGTGTGAGGAGAGTGTGTGAGTGTGTGAGTGTGTGAGTGTGTGGGTGTGGGTGTGTGTGTGTGTGTGGGTGTGTGTGTGTGTGGTGAGTGTGTGAGAGTGTGAGGGTGTGTGTGTGTGTGTGTGAGGAGTGTGTAGTGTGTGAGTGTGTAGTGAGTGTGAGTGTGTGTGAGTGTGTGTGTGTGTGTGTGTGTGTGAGGTGTGTGTGAGTGTGTGTGTGTGAGGTGTATGTGTGTGTGGAGTGTGTGAGTGTGTGAGTGTGTGAGTGTGTGAGAAGGTGTGAGGTGTGAGTGTGTGAGTGTGTGGAGGTGTGTGTGTAGGAGTGTGTGAGTGTGTGTGGGAGTGTGTGTGTGTGAGTGTGTGTGTGTGTGAGTGTGTGTGTGTGTGTGGAGAGTGTGTGAGTGTGTGGTGTGGAGTATGTGATTGTGTGGGTGTGGGAGTTGTGAGTGTGAGGTGTGTGGAGGTTGTGTGAGTGTGTGGTGAGGTGTGTATGTGGGAGTGTGAGTGTGTGAGTGTGTGAGTGTGTGTGAGTGTGTGGGAGAGTGTGAGTGTTGTGTGAGTATGTGAGTGTGTGAGTGTGGAGGTGTATGTGTGAGTGTGAGTGTGAGTGTATAGTGTGTGTGTGTGTGAGTGTGTAGTGTGAGTGTGGGTGTGTGTGTGTGTGTGTGTGTGTGTGTGTGTGTAGTGTGTGAGTGTGAGTGTGTGTGTGTGAGGTGTGTTACAACAAAGTGTGTGTGAGTATGTGAGTGTGTGTATTGTGTGAGTGTGAGGTGTGAGTGTGTGTGTGAGAGGTGTGTGTGAGTGAGTGTGTGTGTGACTGTATGAAAAGTGTGTGTGTGAGTGTGTGTGTGTGTGTGTGTGTGAAATGATGTATGAGGTGTGAGTGTGTGTGTGTGTGTTGTGAGTGTTAATTGTGTGAGTGTGTGAGAAAGTGTGTGTGAGATGTGAGGAATGTGAGAGTGTGTATTTATTTCAGTGTGTGGAGAGTGTGAGTGTGTTAGTATGTGAGTGTGTGTGGATGTGTGTAAATTGAATTGTGTGTGTGAGTGAATTGTGTGAGTGATAAATGTGATAGATATATTATCATTCCTGTCCCACTTTTATACTAGATTTACCAGATTTGTCACCAGAAAGTAGATTTCAGGTTGGTACATTGTTATGCTGTCAAGGTCACGTTGTTGGTAACGGTTGCTATCGTGTTAGATAACTGCTAAGTCAAGGTCAAAGGTAAAATTGACAAAAATAGTATTCAAGGTCAAGACTTATGGTGGTGTCATATTCTTAGAAATATAAAAGGTGAAAAGCTAAAATAGAAATGCCAGGTAATCATAAATAATTTTCAAGGTCAAACTTTTAGCGGGAAATATAAATTTTAGGATCATCATATTTATAGTCAAATAACAGTAGGTATTTAAGTTTAAGCATGTTGTAATATGTAGACGATATTTAGATTCTGATTTTTGCATAGATGTTTGCCAGATCAAAAGTCAAGAAAAGCAGATTTCTAGGTTGGTAACATTGCCTATTTACGCAAGTGAAATTTACGGTCCCTGCTAAGGACGTTAGGTTGAACCCTGCTAAGTCAATGCAAAAAGTTGTCGAATAGTATTCAAGGTCAAGTACGGTGGTGTTACATTTAGTATGCTGATAAGTCAAGGTCACCCATGAAATCTTATGATTTATTTCAAGGTCAGTGAGTTTTCTCGTTATGAGAACGTACGCATGTTTTTAAATTTTGTATCACTGTCTGGTGAAATCAGCTTTTATCAATGAACTTTAAGCAGTTTTAAAATACACAAGGTCAAAGCTAAAATTGCAAGGTAATCATAAATCAAAATATTTTGAAGGTCTGGTTATTGACTTGCGGTGTCATATAAATTTCAGAAATATAAAAAGGCTAAAATAGAATTGTAAGGTAATCATAAATCTAAAATAGTTTAAAGGTCAAAGGTTATTGACTATGAAATCATATTACATTTCTAGAAATATAAAAGGTGAAGAAAAGCTAAAATAGAAGGTAATCATAAATCTAAAAATAGTTTTTAAAGGTCAAAGGTTATTGACAGTGGTGTTAACATTTCTTAGAAATATAAAAAAGGTCAAGGTGTTAGCATAGAAGTTGCAAGGTAATCATAATTAAAATAGTTTTCAAGGTCAAGGTTATTGATTACGGTGGTGTCACATTAGAAATATAAAGGTCAGGTGAAAAGCTAAAAATAGAAATTGCAAGGTAATCATAAATCTAAGAATAGAATTTTCAAGTCGACGACGACGATGACGATCTCATAAGCTATGCATAAAAAGTAGGTCATGAGTTCATTGAAGGTGAATACTCCACTTCAAGCTAAAATAGAAATTGCAATGTCACCATCCTCATCATATTACAAGGTCAAGGTCAAGCTAAAAATAGAAACTGATCATCATCATCATCATCATCATCATCATCATATTACAATTCTTAGAAGTCTAAAAATAGTGTGTTCAAAGGTTATTGATCTGTATATCATAGCTAAAATGGTTTCAAGTCCTCACTAAAAGTTGATCGTTACAGCTAAAAGTATAGTGACAGCATGATCGTTGAAAGTAGCTATGCGCGTAACCAGATATGTATGGTAATCAAAGAGATGGTTCATATCTGCACTAATGTAACATAGTGGGGTCGTTTAGAGTAACAATATAAGGAAATAGTGTAATGGGTAGAGTGTTGTGTCAAACATGTGGATGGCATACGCTCAAGAGCAATGGACCAAAGCAACTGACCTGAGAACAGCGGTGGAACGCTTGAAGCAAGAATTTTCAGCATTAGTATTCGATGCCGAACATGGCGGTTTACGGGCGAGGTGATTATAGTGAAGCGGAGTGTAACGTCCTAGTGAAAAGTATGAAAAAGTAAAGATATGAAAAGTTTTTAAATTTAAAGGAAATATGTAGAACATGTTTTGTAGAAGAACTGAAAGCTGCGCAATTGCATCAGTTTTGCAATGAAAATGGATGGCATCTCTTGATGGTAGTTCATCCTCATCAGATGCAGATTTATCGATACAATTATCAAAGTGCACTCTCTAACATCATGATGCAGTAATATATAGGACAGTTCGGTGTCAACTATAATTCATAAGCGTTCTCGAATCAATTATTGAACAGTAGCACTGTAAATCCTTCACGAACGTAAAGACGCAAAATATAAAGTGATTGATCAACACAAAGTATAAACATTATCATTGAAACTAGAACTTCATACTTAAGTTCTCGAATCAATAAAGATGGATCTATCTGCATTGAACAGTAGCACTTTCTGTAAATCCTTCACGAATGTAAAAGACGCAAAATATAAAGTGATTGATAACACAAAGTATGGGAAACATATTATCATTGAAACAGAAAAGTGCATACTTACCTTAGGATTTTATGAATAGTTCAAAAGAAGATCGCATTGAAAAGTTTAAGCAATATCTGGTTGAGAATGATTACCAGCACCGGAACTGTAGGAAAGATGACTAATTTAACATTTATGTAAAAAAAAATAATATATATATCTATGTATAATTGTTTGGAAATAAATTATATATTTTTGTTGCAAAAAAAGAAAGTCTTCTATTTTGAAGAGTATATCATAATGAAGCGTGTATTCAAAATAATCGTTTTTCAAAGATTTATTGGTATCATATTACCATACCAACCAATCTTCAAGGTTAAATTTTATATTGAGAAGGTATAATATTACAGTTCTTATGTTAGACTCAAAGCTTAGGAAAATAAAATATACATGGTAACATTCTGTAATTTTACTGGAGCATATCTATTTATTATTTGTTTTCGCATTCAATGTTCGTTTAATGTGGTCCAAAGATATCATCATCATCTTTCCTAATAGGTCATGTTTCATTATATTGTATACTAGCCATACATTCATTTACTTAGAGACGTTGTGTAACTTATTACAAACCTAAGCAACTGAGGTGTTGTCTATGCATGTTCATGCCATGTCACACCCCTAGAGCCTGAAGTGGTCTAAACAGGTAGCCGTTTCCTAAAACAGGTAGCTGTTTAAAACAGGTAGCCGTTTCAAAACAGGTAGCCGTCTAAAACAGGTAGCCGTTCAAAACAGATAGCTGTTATAACCGTTCCTCGAAGGTTACAGAGATCCATTGTTCAGGTGGAAATACATCACAATTCTGAGAAATCAGAAATGAAGTCAGCCAACGGTTCAAAGTCTATGCTAACAATTTTGTGATGAATGAACAAAGACGATCCATTGTTCAGTTATAATTTCTAAAATAGATTGTTATCTAACACATCTCAATTCTAGAAATCAAGAACTAAGACGATGTATTGTTCTAACCAACGCTTCAAAGTCATGCTTATAATTTTCAAGGTTACACCTCTGATAACAAAGGTGATTCATTGTTTGGCAAATTCTGATGCAAACTATTCTCAGGTTATAACCCAGCCTATCCATCTAGGTCAACAAGTCAACTTTTTAATTCTTGAGGTAAAAAATAAGAGTTCATTACTGAATTGTAATATAATCAGTTCGTGAAACAAGAGGTTGTTGTCTGCTGAATATCAAGGTTCCTGTATTGGCTAAACGTTATGTTTACAGTATCAGGTGGTTGGAAATTCTGGTCAAAGAATTTTCAAGGCCATATGTACAGACCGATCTTACATCATTCGATCGAAATGTGCCGAAACTGCAGGATCAATTCAAAACGAGTCATGGAAACAAGAAGAATAGGCTAATATCATGGTTATTAACTAAATTGTAAAAAGCTTCATACAATGTCATCCAGGATGTTTCTCCAAATATAACGTTTCCCAAAACCGACGGTTGTTTCTCAACACAGGCTAAACTGAACTAGGTCAAAACAAACATCTGGTCATGAGGAAATAATTCGTGGGAAGGTTCAAGTACAATCTGAAAGTAGTTTTATATTATAGAAAAGCTAATCACCTACTTTGTACTGATAGGTAGTTTCTATAAATCCTACTTTTGAGGTAAACATTTAATAGGCTTATCATCTAGTGCATTTCTGAGAAAATAATGAATTCTGGGATTTATTGGTCATGAGTTTTCTATGCCAGAACGCGCTACGTCTCACTGACGTTTGAAGCATGCTTGTGGTAGATTTAAATTTTGAGTCACTCACTCAGTGGTGAAATCAAGCTTTGGAGCTCTTTCAAGGTTAAACTGTAAGAGGTTTGGTTGAGAAAAGCTAAAAGTTGCAAGGTAATCATTCATAAATCTAAAAGTTTTTTTGAGTAACAGTTTTGAAAGGATGCATGTTTATAATAAAAAGGCTTCGGGATTGCATTATTCAGTAAACTTTTATTGCTAGAAATGGTGAAAGTAATAAGAATGATAAGAAGAAAAAGAATTATTACATTGACGAGAGGAAGAAAAGACTCGAGGTGTTAATCAAGGAAATAAAAAATTGAGGGTAGATTTAGAGCTGTATGAGGTAAAAAGAATGATGCAACTTTGAGTGAATGATGAAAAAAGGTGCATTATAATTTGAAAGGTGTATTAGTAAATAACAATAGTAATGATACATTGTAAATATATATGGTTTTAAGCTTAATAAATCACAACTCGATAATCCTTTACCCAAAATTTGAATTTTATATAAATAAGTAAGAGCGCCAATGATAGTAGTTTCAAAATTTGTAAAAACAAAAAATGATAAAAAAAAAATGTTTTATGATATATGTAAATATATGGTTTTAATCTTAATAAATCACAAATAATAAAAATTCGAATTTTCATATATAACAAAGTAATTAATGATAGCAGTTTAAAATTTGTAAAACAATAAATGTCATAAAAAATTGTTTATAATAAAATTGATATGTAAGTGAACGTCAAATAAATCAATAATGTCTTATATTTGAATTTATATATATATATATAAATAAGTAAGATAAAGATTAGTTTCAAAATTTGTAAAATAAAAATGATAAAAAAAATTTGTTTTATCAATACGTAACTGAACGTTGTTAATTTAATATTTAATTAATTTTATATGAAAATAATTTTATTTTAATAAATAACACTAGTTTCTTATCATGATTTATTAAATTATTCAAATTATGTAGGAAGAATGACATAAAACTTATTACAAAGAAAGAAAAGAAAAGGTCAATAACATTATTTGTTATATGAAATGTATGTCAGCATTTCTGCATGTGTCTATTTAAAATAAATAAATACACCTTTATAATATCAGATTAATTTTTAACTCAAAATTTTGAATTTTGTATATGCTGAATAAATAACAGTGCAAAGTTAGCATTAAAATAAATTCAGAATATAAAAATTTCAAAACAGTCTTGTGACAGTATACTGTTGAAACTTGCAAAATCAATAACATTATCCTGTATAAATGTACAGCATTTCTCAAACTATTTAAAAAATAAAAATTTTTTTATAATATCAAATTTTAATGATAATTTTTATATGCTAATAATAACACGCAATAATGTATTAAAATAAAAGAATATAAAAATTTCAAAATTTTAAAATAGTACAAAATTGAAAAATGACATTTATATTTATTTATAAATCATGTCCTTTACCCAAAAAAATTCAATTTTCGTAATAAACAGTAAGAGCGCAAAGACAGTTCCAAAAATTTCAAAACAAAAAAATGTGAAAATTTTCAATTATTAATGATAAATTTGTAGTTAAAAGTTTTAACGTTTAATAAATCACAACTCAATGTCCTTTACCCAAAATTCTGAAATTTCGTATACAGGTTCAATAAATTACGCCAATGATGGCAGTTAAAATTTACAAAAATGTGATAAAAAAAGATGATTTTACAATAAATTTATATGTTTAAAGTTGTTAACTGCTTAATAAATCAAATCAATGTCCTTTACCCAAAAATTCTGAAATTTCGTATACAGGTTCAATAATATTAGTAAACGATCTAATATGAATTTGTTCCAAACATTAAGCATGTGCAAAACTATCTATCACATCTAAAACAAAATTGACTAAACTACAATAGACACTATTTAAATATTTATATCTAAGTCCTCTAACGTACGCAGCACGTTTTCTGTTTTGCTATACCTATTCTAATTTGTAACTAAATAAAAGAAAATGTAGAATATGCAAAATGCAATTAAATATAAGTAATTAACGTGCATCTTTATTAAAAAAAATTTTGAATGTGCACTATATACAATAAAAAATTGAGATATATAAAATCATATGTATATTTCAATGATATACTGAATTGAATATTTTATGCATTAAATTCATATTTTAGAGGTTATGTTAAATGAAAATTTTAACACTTCATCTTCTGTTCACATAACATTTAATTTTTATATATATATATATATATATGAGTTAATGAAAAATAATAAAGTAAAAAATTTTATTGAAAAAAAAATCACAAATTAGTACCTAATTATAAAATAAATGTCTAAACTATCCAATTTTTAACGCATTTTGTGTATTTTTAATGTTCTGTCAACTTGTGTTGTTGTTCGCTGCAAACTCATTATTTAATCGCTCCACTTTTGACATTGATTTTCAGAATTAATGTATGTTGATAAAATGTCTTAACCATAACACTTTTATTTAAATTGCTGCAATTTGTAATCCTGAGATATTGCTTGTATGGTGGTGGTGAACACACTGGTCGTATTAATTCTAAATTTTTCCTCCGTTTAACAGTTATTTTTGGTTGGTAGTGAAAATTCCTCCATATTGAGGATGTATGGCTGCAGTGGTGGTAGTGAAGCTACAACTGTTGATGCTAGAAAATAATTGGTTTGGTTAATAATATATTTATTAAAAATCACCACACAAAAACAATACATTAACAAGGAATACTTACTTTTCAAAAAATTGCAAAGTCGTTCTATCACTGTAAGAGAGATGATTAATTTCACTTACAAGTGTCTCAACAACTTGTTTTGACACTAATACATCTTGCAGTATGTTGGCTTTCTTCTTTTGTAGTGACAGTTTTGAGCGTTTGCTGTTTGATGCCATTTATCTGTATAGTATGTATGTATGTATGTAACTACTGAATATTGAAATAAAATTATTATTATGATTATATACATGTAAATTTGTTAACGTACAAAAAGTGGAAGTGGTTACTATTGAGCTGTGCAAGCAAAAAGGTGATGAATGCATCATAATCTAGTGAAAAGGTATTTCATGCCATGTCAGCAATGTTAGGTTATTAGATATTACCAGTAAACACTAAAGATAATACTAAAGAAAGTGCAATCTGCATTTCTGAACTGACTAAATACAAAAGGCAATGAACTAAAGAGTGTGAAAGTATCAAATCATTTTCATATAAGTCGAGTTTTATTTTATCAAATACAAGTTACAACAAGTTTGTATATTTAACCTTGAATTGAAATAAAAGCGTTTTAGTCATCTTAATAATGACTGAATCAATGATGTTAGTTTTGCACATGCGGTTAATGTTTGGAACAAATTTCATATTAGATCGTTAAGTACTCAGATTTGTATTTAAAACGAACGTTCTACTTTATTGATATTTCGAAAAATTTTCGGTAAATTTGTTTTGGTATTACAAATTTGATTTCAATTTGTACAGCAGTTTAGCATTATGCATTTTAAATCAGTACACAAGATGTTTTGTTATCAATGCTTGAATCACTTTTCTTGATCATTCTACAAAACATGTCATGTCATCAACTTAATAAATGTTCAGTCAATGTTATTATCTGTATAATGAAATTTCAGAATTTTTGGGTAAAGGACATTGAGTTGTGATTTATTAAGCAGTTAACAACTTTAACTTACATATAAATTTACATTGGTAAAATTCCTTTTTTTTATCACATTTTTTTGTTTTGGTAAATTTTGGAACTGCTACCATTGGCGCTCTAATTTATTGAACCTGTATACGAAATTTCAGAATTTTGGGTAAAGGACATTGAGTTTGATTTATTAAGCAGTTAACAACTTTAACATATATAAATTTACATTGATAAAATTCATCTTTTTATCACATTTTGGTAAATTTTGGAACTGCCATCATTGGCGCTCTAATTTATTGAACCTGTATACGAAATTTCAGAATTTTTGGGTAAAGGACATTGGAGTTTTGATTTATTAAGCGATTAAACCATATATTTACATATCAAAACTACAAACTTTATCATTAATAATTGAAAATTTTTTTCACATTTTTTAGTTTTAAATTTTGGAGTGCTGTCTTTTGCGCTCTTACGTGTTTAGTCTACATGCCGAAAATCAATTTTGGGTAAAGGACTACTGATTTATAAATAAATATAAATATAAATGTACAAGTTTCAACCTTATGTACTATTTTCACAAACTGTTTTGAAATTTTATATTCTGAATTTATTTTAATGCTAACCTTTGTCGTTATTTATTCAGCATATATACAAAAATTCAAAATTTTGAGTTAAAAATTAATCTGATATTATGAGTGTATTTATTTATTTTAAAATAGACACATGCAGAAATTGACATACATTTCATATAACAGGATAATGTTATTGACCTTTAAATGTACGCAAGTTTCAACCTTTATGTACTATTTTCACAAGACTGTTTTGAAATTTTTATATTCTGAATTTATTTTAATGCTAACCTTTGCTGTTATTTATTCAGCATATAATTCAAAATTTTTGAGTTAAAATTCATCTGATATTATAAAGAGTGTATTTATTTATTTTAAAATAGACACATGCAGAAATGCTGACATACATTTCATATAACAGGATAATGTTATTGACCTTTTCTTTCTTTCTTTGTAATATAAGTTTTATGGGTCATTTCTTCCTACATAATTTGAATAATTTAATAAATCATGATAAGAAACTCGTGTTCATTTTAATTAAAAATAAAGTGTGTGTAGGCATATGAGAAGAAAATTAATTCGGAAAAGGTGAATTGCAAAATTAACAACGTTCAGTTACGTATTGATAAAACAAATTTATCACATTTTGTTTTACAAATTTTGAAACTACTATCTTTGGCGCTCTTACTTATTGTATATATATATACGAAAATTAAATTTTCGGGTAAAGGACATTGAGTTGATTTATTAAGCCTTAACGACGTTCAATTTACATATCAATTTTATTAGTTAAACAAAATTTTTATGACATTTATTGTTTTAACAATTTTGACACTGCTATCATTGGCGCTCTACTTTGGACCTATACATGAAAATTGGAATTTTGGGTAAAGGATTATCGAGTTGTATTTATTAAGCGATTAAACCATATATTTACATATATCATAAAACACATTTTTTTTTATCACATTTTGTTTTAAATTTTAAACTACTATCATTTCTTACTTATTATTATATATATACGAAAATTCAAATTTTGGGTAAAGGATTATCGAGTTGTGATTTATGCGATTACCATATATATTTACATATAACTATCATTACTACCGTAATTACTTATTTACTACATCTCATTCAAATTAATGCACCTTTTTTCATGGCACATTCACTGAAGTTGCATCATTTTCTTTTTACCTCATACAGCTCTAAATCTTCCTCAATTTTTTATTTCCTGATTAACACCTCGAGTCTTTCTTCCTCTCGTCAATACTTAATAATTCTTTTTCTTCTTATCATTCTTATTACTTTCACCATTTCTAGCAATAAAAAGTTTACTGAATAATGCAATCCCGGAGAAGCCTTTTATTATAAACATGCATCCTTTCAAAACTGCTAACTTACTCAAAACTTTTTAGATTTATATGAATGATTACCTGCAACTTTTTAGCTTTGACCTGACCAACTAACATTTTAAAAGCTTACAGTTTAACCTTGAAAGAGCTCCAATGATACCACCAGAGGGTGATAAAAATTTAAATCTACCACAAGCATGCTTCAAACGTCAAGACGTGGAGCGCTTCTCATAACGAAAACTCACTTGACCTTGAAATAAATCTCAGAATTCATTATTTTCTAACAGAAATGCAAGATGATAAGCCTATTGGAAAGCATTTACCTCAAAAAGTAGGATTTATAGAACTATAATCAGACTAAAAGTAGGTGATTATTTTTCTATAATATAAAACATTTTCAGATTGTACTTGAACCTTACGAATTGGGATTTCTAACCCCTCATGACCAGATGTTTAGGTTTTTGACCTAGTTCAGTTTAGCCTGTTGAGAAACAACCGTCGGTTTTAAACGATTATCATATTTGAGAAACATCCTGATGACTATTGTATAACCCACGCTTTTTATTACAATTAGTTAATAACCATGATATTAAATATCATTCTTCTTGTTTCCATGACTCGTTTAGAATTGATCCTGCAGGTTTCGGACATTTCGATCGAATGATGTCGGTAAGATCGTCTGTAGGACATTGAAAATTTTTGGAGACCTTGAAATTTCCAACCAGATACTGTAAGCATAACGTTTAGCCAATACAGGAACCTTGATATTCAGCATAGACAACAATCTTGTTTCAATGAACTGATTATATTACTAGAATTCAGTAATAGGAACTCTTATTTGCTATTTCCAGAATTTTACCTCAAGGAATGTTAAAAGTTGACTTGTTGACCTAGATGGATAGGCTGGGTTATAACCTGAAATAGTTTGCCAGAGGGCTTTACAAAACAATGAATCACCTTGTTATCAGAGGTAACTTGAAAATTATAAGCATAGACTTTGAATTGGTTTGAATACATCGTCTTAGTTCTTGATTTCTAGAATTGAGATGTATTTAGATAACAATCTATTTTAGAAATTATAACTGAACAATGGATCGTCTTTGTTCATTCATCACAAATTGTTAGCATAGACTTTGAACTGCTAGAACAATGGGCACTTTGTTCCTGATTTCTCAGAATTGTGATGTTAAATCTATTTCACCTGAACAATGGATCTCTCGTATAACCTTGAAATTACCAAACAGCTATCTGTTTTAAACGCTACCTGTTTTAAAAGGCTACCTGTTTTAGGAAACGGCTACCTGTTTTAGGAAACAGCTACCTGTTTAGGAAACGGCTACCTGTTTAGACCACTTCAGGCTCTAGTGTGACATGGCTTGATGACCTTGAAACATGCATAGACAACATGGGTTTGCTTATTTGTTTATGGACAACGTTCTAAGTAAGCTGAATGTATGGCTAATACAATATAATGAAGATGACCTATTAGGAAAGATGATGATGATATCTTGTGGACCACATTAAACGAACATTGAATGCGAAAAACAAATATAAATAGATATGCTCCAGTAAAGGTATTACAGAATGTTACCATAATATGTATATTTTATTTTGCTATTCTAAGAAGCTTTAAGAGTCTAACATAAGAACTGTAATATTATACCTTCAATACCTTGTCAATAAAATTTAACCTTGAAGATTGGTTGGTATGAATTGTAATATGATACCAATAAATCTTAACCTTGAAGACTTAGTCAATATAGCTGCAGACATTTCATTATGATATACTCTTCAAAATAGAAGACTTTTTTTTTTTTTTTGCATAAAATATATAATTTATTTCAAACAATTATACATAGATATATATGTTATTATTTTTTTACATAAATGTTAAATTAGTCATCTTTCCTACAGTTCCGGTGCTGGTAATGCGTCATTCTCAACCAGATATTGCTTAAACTTTTCAATGCGATCTTTTTTGAACTATTCATAAAATCCTAAGGTAAGTATGCACTTAAAGTTCTGAGTCAATGATAATATGTTTCACTTTGTGTTGATCAATCACTTATATTTTGCGTCTTTACATTCGTGAAGGATTTACAGACTTGTTCAATGCAGATAGATCCATCTTTATTGATTCGAGAACTTTATGAATTAAGGTAAGTATGCACTTAAAGTTCTGGTTTCAATGATAATATGTTTCCATACTTTGTGTTGCATATCAATCACTTTATATTTTGCGTCTTTTACGTTCGTGAAGGATTTACAGAAAGTGCTACTGTTCAATGCAGATTGATTCGAGAACGCTTATGAATTATAGTTGACAAGGAACTGTCCTATATATTACTGCATCATGATGTTAGAGGAGTGCACTTTGATAATTGTATCGATAGGCTAATCTGCATCTGATGAGGATGAACTACTACCATCAAGAGATGCCATCCATTTTCATTGCAAAACTGATGCAATTGCGCAGCTTTCTTCTTCTACAAAACATGTTCTACATATTTCCTTTAAATTTAAAACTTTTCACATATCTTTACCCTTTTTCATACTTTTCACTAGGACGTTACACGCTTCACTATAATCACCTCGCCCGT
Source organism: Vesta saturnalis (assembly GCA_036346205.1). Lineage (NCBI taxonomy): Eukaryota > Metazoa > Arthropoda > Insecta > Coleoptera > Lampyridae > Vesta > Vesta saturnalis. Next base: position 1,031,003 of record JARFJB010002146.1, on the reverse strand, counting down.
AAACCGCCTCATGTTCGGCATCGAATACTAATGCTGAAAATTCTTGCTTCAAGCGTTCCACCGCTGTTCTCAGGTCAGTTGCTTTGGTCCATTGCTCTTGAGCGTATGCCATCCATGTTTGACACAACACTCACTACCCATTACACTATTTCCTTATATTGTTACTCTAAACGACCCCACTATGTTACATTAGTGCAGATATGAACCATCTCTTTGATTACCATACATATCTGGTTACGCGCATAAGCTACTTTCATCATGCTGTCACTATACTTTTAGCTGTAACGCGATCAACTTTTAGTGAGGACTTGAACCGGCCATTTTTAGCTATGATATACAGATCAATAACCTTTGAACACACTATTTTTAGACTTCTAAGAATTGTAATATGATGATGATGATGATGATGATGATGATGATGACATTACAGTTTCTATTTTTAGCTTCGGACCATGACCTTGTAATATGATGAGGATGGTGACATTGCAATTTCTATTTTAGCTTGAAGTGGAGTATTCACCTTCAATGAACTCATGACCTACTTTTATGCATAGCTTATGAGATCGTCATCGTCGTCGTTTAACCTCGAAAATTCTATTCTTAGATTTATGATTACCTTGCAATTTCTATTTTTAGCTTTTCACCTGACCTTTTATATTTCTAAGAAATATGAACCACCGTAGGTCAATAACTTTGAAAACTAGTTTTAGATATGATTACCTTGCAACTTATTTTTAGCTACACCGACCTTTTATATTTCTAAGAAATGTTATATGACACCACCAATAACCTTTGACCTTCAAAACTATTTTAGATTTATGATTACCTTGCAACTTCTATTTTAGCTTTTCACCTTGACCTTTTATATTTCTAAGAAATAATGACACCACCATAGGTCAATAACCTTTGACCTTTAAAACTATTTTAGATTTATGATTACCTTGCAACTTCTATTTTAGCCTTTTTATATTTCTAAGAAATGTTATATGACACCACCGCAAGTCAATAACCTTTGACCTTCAAAACTATTTTGATTTATGATTACTGCTTTTTGACCTTGACCATACTAAAACTAAAAGTTCGACCTTGAGCAAAAGCTGATTTCACCACCAGAGGGCAGTGACTACAAAATTTAAATCGCCAAAAACATGCGTGGAGCGCGTTCTGGCATAACGAGAAAACTCACTGACCTTGAAATAAATCCCCATAAGATTTACATGGGTGACCTTGAACTGGTCCAGGATCGGCATTATAAGAAATATGACACCGTAAGTCTTCGACCTTGAATACTATTTTTGCCTTGCAACTTTTACCTTTGACCTTGACTTAGCAGGGTTACCAACCCAACACGTGGCCTTAGCAGGACCGTTACCAACAACGTGGCCTTCACTTAGCACCCTTCAAATAGGCAATGTTACCAACCTAGAAATCTAGTGATTTTCAACTTTTCTAGATCTGACAAATCTAGTGACAAAAGTGGATCAGAAGTACAATAAGAAATATGCGTCCTACATATTACAACATGCTTAAACTTGTTAAATACCTACTGTTGACCTTGACTATAAATATGATGATCAGCTCCAAAAATTTATATTTCCGCAAAAAGTTTGACCTTGAAAATTATTTATGATTACCTGGCAATTTCTATTTTAGCTTTTCACCTTTTATATTTCTAAGAAATATGACACCACCGTAAGTCTTCGACCTTGAATACTATTTTTGCCTTGCAACTTTTACCTTTGACCTTGACTTAGCAGGGTTACCAACCTAACACGTAGCCTTAGCAGGGACCGTTACCAACAACGTGACCTTGACTTAGCACCCAGCAATGTTACCAACCTAGAAATCTAGTGACTTTCTGGTGACAAATCTGGTGACAAATCTAGTGACAAAAGTGGGACAGGAATGGGGTAGTATCTACTTGTGAGTATGGGTGTGAGAGTGTGAGTGTGTGTATGGGTGTGTGTGTGTGTGTGTTAACGTATGGGTGTTTGAGTGTGTGAGTGTGTGAGAGTGAGTGTGGGAGTGTGAGTGTGTATGTGTGTGTGGGTGATGGGAGAGTGTGTGTGTGTGAGGGTGTGAGTGTGTGAGAGTGAGTGTAGTGTGAGTGTGAAAGGGTGTTTGAGTGAGGAGTGTGTGAGTGTGAGTGTGAGTGAGAGTGTGAGTGAGTGAGGTGAGCAGGTGTGAGAGAGTGTGTGGGAGTGTGAAGGAGTGTGTGGGTGTGTGGATGTGAGTGAGGTGTGGTGAGTGTGTGAGTGTGGTGTGTGATGTGAGGTGTGAGGTGAGTGTGTGTGAGAGTGTGTGAGTGTGTGAGTGTGTGAGGTGAGTGTGTGAGTGTGGAGTGTGGGAGTGTGAGTGTGGTGTGTGAGTGTGGAGTGTGTGTGTGAGTGTGTGTGTGTGAGTGTGAGTGTGTGAGTGTGTGTGTGGGTGGGAGTGTGTGAGTGTGTGAGTGTGTGGAGTGAGTGTGTGTGAGTGTGTGAGTGTGAGGTGTGAGTGTGAGAGTGTGAGGTGTGTGTGAGGTGAGGAGGGAGAGTGTGAGTGAGAGGGAGTGTGTGAGTTGTGAGTGTGTGTGGGGAGAGTGTGAGGTGTTGTGAGTGTGTGGAGGTGTGGGAGTGTGAGTGTGTGAGGTGTGAGTGTGTGAGTGTGAATGTGTGAGTGTGTGAGTGTGTGATGTGTGAGGAGTGTGTGAGAGTGTGAGGTGGAGTGTGTGAGTGTGTGAGTGTGGGAGAGTGGGAGTGTGAGTGTGAGTGTGTGAGTGTGTGGATGTGTGAGGGTATGTGTGTGTGGAGAGAGTGTGGAGTGTGTGAGGAGTGTGTGTGTGTGTGTGTATGTGTGTGGAGTGTGTGTGTGTGAGTGTGGGGTGTGTGAGTGTGTGTGTGAGGAGTGTGTGTGTGAGGTGGAGTGTGTGGGAGTGAGAGTTGTGTGGGAGGTGTGTGAGTGTGAGGTGGGAGTGTGTGTGTGTGAGTGTGTGTGTGTGTGTGTGTGAGTGTGTGAGTGTGGAGTGTGGAGGTGAGTGTGTGTGTGTGTGTATGTGGGTGTGAGTGTGTGAATGTGTGGTGTGAGTGTGTGTGTGTGGTGTGTGAGAGTGTGAGTGTGTGAGTGTGTGAGTGTGAGTGTGTGAGGAGGTGTGTGAGGAGAGTGTGTGAGTGTGTGAGTGTGTGAGTGTGTGGGTGTGGGTGTGTGTGTGTGTGTGGGTGTGTGTGTGTGTGGTGAGTGTGTGAGAGTGTGAGGGTGTGTGTGTGTGTGTGTGAGGAGTGTGTAGTGTGTGAGTGTGTAGTGAGTGTGAGTGTGTGTGAGTGTGTGTGTGTGTGTGTGTGTGTGAGGTGTGTGTGAGTGTGTGTGTGTGAGGTGTATGTGTGTGTGGAGTGTGTGAGTGTGTGAGTGTGTGAGTGTGTGAGAAGGTGTGAGGTGTGAGTGTGTGAGTGTGTGGAGGTGTGTGTGTAGGAGTGTGTGAGTGTGTGTGGGAGTGTGTGTGTGTGAGTGTGTGTGTGTGTGAGTGTGTGTGTGTGTGTGGAGAGTGTGTGAGTGTGTGGTGTGGAGTATGTGATTGTGTGGGTGTGGGAGTTGTGAGTGTGAGGTGTGTGGAGGTTGTGTGAGTGTGTGGTGAGGTGTGTATGTGGGAGTGTGAGTGTGTGAGTGTGTGAGTGTGTGTGAGTGTGTGGGAGAGTGTGAGTGTTGTGTGAGTATGTGAGTGTGTGAGTGTGGAGGTGTATGTGTGAGTGTGAGTGTGAGTGTATAGTGTGTGTGTGTGTGAGTGTGTAGTGTGAGTGTGGGTGTGTGTGTGTGTGTGTGTGTGTGTGTGTGTGTAGTGTGTGAGTGTGAGTGTGTGTGTGTGAGGTGTGTTACAACAAAGTGTGTGTGAGTATGTGAGTGTGTGTATTGTGTGAGTGTGAGGTGTGAGTGTGTGTGTGAGAGGTGTGTGTGAGTGAGTGTGTGTGTGACTGTATGAAAAGTGTGTGTGTGAGTGTGTGTGTGTGTGTGTGTGTGAAATGATGTATGAGGTGTGAGTGTGTGTGTGTGTGTTGTGAGTGTTAATTGTGTGAGTGTGTGAGAAAGTGTGTGTGAGATGTGAGGAATGTGAGAGTGTGTATTTATTTCAGTGTGTGGAGAGTGTGAGTGTGTTAGTATGTGAGTGTGTGTGGATGTGTGTAAATTGAATTGTGTGTGTGAGTGAATTGTGTGAGTGATAAATGTGATAGATATATTATCATTCCTGTCCCACTTTTATACTAGATTTACCAGATTTGTCACCAGAAAGTAGATTTCAGGTTGGTACATTGTTATGCTGTCAAGGTCACGTTGTTGGTAACGGTTGCTATCGTGTTAGATAACTGCTAAGTCAAGGTCAAAGGTAAAATTGACAAAAATAGTATTCAAGGTCAAGACTTATGGTGGTGTCATATTCTTAGAAATATAAAAGGTGAAAAGCTAAAATAGAAATGCCAGGTAATCATAAATAATTTTCAAGGTCAAACTTTTAGCGGGAAATATAAATTTTAGGATCATCATATTTATAGTCAAATAACAGTAGGTATTTAAGTTTAAGCATGTTGTAATATGTAGACGATATTTAGATTCTGATTTTTGCATAGATGTTTGCCAGATCAAAAGTCAAGAAAAGCAGATTTCTAGGTTGGTAACATTGCCTATTTACGCAAGTGAAATTTACGGTCCCTGCTAAGGACGTTAGGTTGAACCCTGCTAAGTCAATGCAAAAAGTTGTCGAATAGTATTCAAGGTCAAGTACGGTGGTGTTACATTTAGTATGCTGATAAGTCAAGGTCACCCATGAAATCTTATGATTTATTTCAAGGTCAGTGAGTTTTCTCGTTATGAGAACGTACGCATGTTTTTAAATTTTGTATCACTGTCTGGTGAAATCAGCTTTTATCAATGAACTTTAAGCAGTTTTAAAATACACAAGGTCAAAGCTAAAATTGCAAGGTAATCATAAATCAAAATATTTTGAAGGTCTGGTTATTGACTTGCGGTGTCATATAAATTTCAGAAATATAAAAAGGCTAAAATAGAATTGTAAGGTAATCATAAATCTAAAATAGTTTAAAGGTCAAAGGTTATTGACTATGAAATCATATTACATTTCTAGAAATATAAAAGGTGAAGAAAAGCTAAAATAGAAGGTAATCATAAATCTAAAAATAGTTTTTAAAGGTCAAAGGTTATTGACAGTGGTGTTAACATTTCTTAGAAATATAAAAAAGGTCAAGGTGTTAGCATAGAAGTTGCAAGGTAATCATAATTAAAATAGTTTTCAAGGTCAAGGTTATTGATTACGGTGGTGTCACATTAGAAATATAAAGGTCAGGTGAAAAGCTAAAAATAGAAATTGCAAGGTAATCATAAATCTAAGAATAGAATTTTCAAGTCGACGACGACGATGACGATCTCATAAGCTATGCATAAAAAGTAGGTCATGAGTTCATTGAAGGTGAATACTCCACTTCAAGCTAAAATAGAAATTGCAATGTCACCATCCTCATCATATTACAAGGTCAAGGTCAAGCTAAAAATAGAAACTGATCATCATCATCATCATCATCATCATCATCATATTACAATTCTTAGAAGTCTAAAAATAGTGTGTTCAAAGGTTATTGATCTGTATATCATAGCTAAAATGGTTTCAAGTCCTCACTAAAAGTTGATCGTTACAGCTAAAAGTATAGTGACAGCATGATCGTTGAAAGTAGCTATGCGCGTAACCAGATATGTATGGTAATCAAAGAGATGGTTCATATCTGCACTAATGTAACATAGTGGGGTCGTTTAGAGTAACAATATAAGGAAATAGTGTAATGGGTAGAGTGTTGTGTCAAACATGTGGATGGCATACGCTCAAGAGCAATGGACCAAAGCAACTGACCTGAGAACAGCGGTGGAACGCTTGAAGCAAGAATTTTCAGCATTAGTATTCGATGCCGAACATGGCGGTTTACGGGCGAGGTGATTATAGTGAAGCGGAGTGTAACGTCCTAGTGAAAAGTATGAAAAAGTAAAGATATGAAAAGTTTTTAAATTTAAAGGAAATATGTAGAACATGTTTTGTAGAAGAACTGAAAGCTGCGCAATTGCATCAGTTTTGCAATGAAAATGGATGGCATCTCTTGATGGTAGTTCATCCTCATCAGATGCAGATTTATCGATACAATTATCAAAGTGCACTCTCTAACATCATGATGCAGTAATATATAGGACAGTTCGGTGTCAACTATAATTCATAAGCGTTCTCGAATCAATTATTGAACAGTAGCACTGTAAATCCTTCACGAACGTAAAGACGCAAAATATAAAGTGATTGATCAACACAAAGTATAAACATTATCATTGAAACTAGAACTTCATACTTAAGTTCTCGAATCAATAAAGATGGATCTATCTGCATTGAACAGTAGCACTTTCTGTAAATCCTTCACGAATGTAAAAGACGCAAAATATAAAGTGATTGATAACACAAAGTATGGGAAACATATTATCATTGAAACAGAAAAGTGCATACTTACCTTAGGATTTTATGAATAGTTCAAAAGAAGATCGCATTGAAAAGTTTAAGCAATATCTGGTTGAGAATGATTACCAGCACCGGAACTGTAGGAAAGATGACTAATTTAACATTTATGTAAAAAAAAATAATATATATATCTATGTATAATTGTTTGGAAATAAATTATATATTTTTGTTGCAAAAAAAGAAAGTCTTCTATTTTGAAGAGTATATCATAATGAAGCGTGTATTCAAAATAATCGTTTTTCAAAGATTTATTGGTATCATATTACCATACCAACCAATCTTCAAGGTTAAATTTTATATTGAGAAGGTATAATATTACAGTTCTTATGTTAGACTCAAAGCTTAGGAAAATAAAATATACATGGTAACATTCTGTAATTTTACTGGAGCATATCTATTTATTATTTGTTTTCGCATTCAATGTTCGTTTAATGTGGTCCAAAGATATCATCATCATCTTTCCTAATAGGTCATGTTTCATTATATTGTATACTAGCCATACATTCATTTACTTAGAGACGTTGTGTAACTTATTACAAACCTAAGCAACTGAGGTGTTGTCTATGCATGTTCATGCCATGTCACACCCCTAGAGCCTGAAGTGGTCTAAACAGGTAGCCGTTTCCTAAAACAGGTAGCTGTTTAAAACAGGTAGCCGTTTCAAAACAGGTAGCCGTCTAAAACAGGTAGCCGTTCAAAACAGATAGCTGTTATAACCGTTCCTCGAAGGTTACAGAGATCCATTGTTCAGGTGGAAATACATCACAATTCTGAGAAATCAGAAATGAAGTCAGCCAACGGTTCAAAGTCTATGCTAACAATTTTGTGATGAATGAACAAAGACGATCCATTGTTCAGTTATAATTTCTAAAATAGATTGTTATCTAACACATCTCAATTCTAGAAATCAAGAACTAAGACGATGTATTGTTCTAACCAACGCTTCAAAGTCATGCTTATAATTTTCAAGGTTACACCTCTGATAACAAAGGTGATTCATTGTTTGGCAAATTCTGATGCAAACTATTCTCAGGTTATAACCCAGCCTATCCATCTAGGTCAACAAGTCAACTTTTTAATTCTTGAGGTAAAAAATAAGAGTTCATTACTGAATTGTAATATAATCAGTTCGTGAAACAAGAGGTTGTTGTCTGCTGAATATCAAGGTTCCTGTATTGGCTAAACGTTATGTTTACAGTATCAGGTGGTTGGAAATTCTGGTCAAAGAATTTTCAAGGCCATATGTACAGACCGATCTTACATCATTCGATCGAAATGTGCCGAAACTGCAGGATCAATTCAAAACGAGTCATGGAAACAAGAAGAATAGGCTAATATCATGGTTATTAACTAAATTGTAAAAAGCTTCATACAATGTCATCCAGGATGTTTCTCCAAATATAACGTTTCCCAAAACCGACGGTTGTTTCTCAACACAGGCTAAACTGAACTAGGTCAAAACAAACATCTGGTCATGAGGAAATAATTCGTGGGAAGGTTCAAGTACAATCTGAAAGTAGTTTTATATTATAGAAAAGCTAATCACCTACTTTGTACTGATAGGTAGTTTCTATAAATCCTACTTTTGAGGTAAACATTTAATAGGCTTATCATCTAGTGCATTTCTGAGAAAATAATGAATTCTGGGATTTATTGGTCATGAGTTTTCTATGCCAGAACGCGCTACGTCTCACTGACGTTTGAAGCATGCTTGTGGTAGATTTAAATTTTGAGTCACTCACTCAGTGGTGAAATCAAGCTTTGGAGCTCTTTCAAGGTTAAACTGTAAGAGGTTTGGTTGAGAAAAGCTAAAAGTTGCAAGGTAATCATTCATAAATCTAAAAGTTTTTTTGAGTAACAGTTTTGAAAGGATGCATGTTTATAATAAAAAGGCTTCGGGATTGCATTATTCAGTAAACTTTTATTGCTAGAAATGGTGAAAGTAATAAGAATGATAAGAAGAAAAAGAATTATTACATTGACGAGAGGAAGAAAAGACTCGAGGTGTTAATCAAGGAAATAAAAAATTGAGGGTAGATTTAGAGCTGTATGAGGTAAAAAGAATGATGCAACTTTGAGTGAATGATGAAAAAAGGTGCATTATAATTTGAAAGGTGTATTAGTAAATAACAATAGTAATGATACATTGTAAATATATATGGTTTTAAGCTTAATAAATCACAACTCGATAATCCTTTACCCAAAATTTGAATTTTATATAAATAAGTAAGAGCGCCAATGATAGTAGTTTCAAAATTTGTAAAAACAAAAAATGATAAAAAAAAAATGTTTTATGATATATGTAAATATATGGTTTTAATCTTAATAAATCACAAATAATAAAAATTCGAATTTTCATATATAACAAAGTAATTAATGATAGCAGTTTAAAATTTGTAAAACAATAAATGTCATAAAAAATTGTTTATAATAAAATTGATATGTAAGTGAACGTCAAATAAATCAATAATGTCTTATATTTGAATTTATATATATATATATAAATAAGTAAGATAAAGATTAGTTTCAAAATTTGTAAAATAAAAATGATAAAAAAAATTTGTTTTATCAATACGTAACTGAACGTTGTTAATTTAATATTTAATTAATTTTATATGAAAATAATTTTATTTTAATAAATAACACTAGTTTCTTATCATGATTTATTAAATTATTCAAATTATGTAGGAAGAATGACATAAAACTTATTACAAAGAAAGAAAAGAAAAGGTCAATAACATTATTTGTTATATGAAATGTATGTCAGCATTTCTGCATGTGTCTATTTAAAATAAATAAATACACCTTTATAATATCAGATTAATTTTTAACTCAAAATTTTGAATTTTGTATATGCTGAATAAATAACAGTGCAAAGTTAGCATTAAAATAAATTCAGAATATAAAAATTTCAAAACAGTCTTGTGACAGTATACTGTTGAAACTTGCAAAATCAATAACATTATCCTGTATAAATGTACAGCATTTCTCAAACTATTTAAAAAATAAAAATTTTTTTATAATATCAAATTTTAATGATAATTTTTATATGCTAATAATAACACGCAATAATGTATTAAAATAAAAGAATATAAAAATTTCAAAATTTTAAAATAGTACAAAATTGAAAAATGACATTTATATTTATTTATAAATCATGTCCTTTACCCAAAAAAATTCAATTTTCGTAATAAACAGTAAGAGCGCAAAGACAGTTCCAAAAATTTCAAAACAAAAAAATGTGAAAATTTTCAATTATTAATGATAAATTTGTAGTTAAAAGTTTTAACGTTTAATAAATCACAACTCAATGTCCTTTACCCAAAATTCTGAAATTTCGTATACAGGTTCAATAAATTACGCCAATGATGGCAGTTAAAATTTACAAAAATGTGATAAAAAAAGATGATTTTACAATAAATTTATATGTTTAAAGTTGTTAACTGCTTAATAAATCAAATCAATGTCCTTTACCCAAAAATTCTGAAATTTCGTATACAGGTTCAATAATATTAGTAAACGATCTAATATGAATTTGTTCCAAACATTAAGCATGTGCAAAACTATCTATCACATCTAAAACAAAATTGACTAAACTACAATAGACACTATTTAAATATTTATATCTAAGTCCTCTAACGTACGCAGCACGTTTTCTGTTTTGCTATACCTATTCTAATTTGTAACTAAATAAAAGAAAATGTAGAATATGCAAAATGCAATTAAATATAAGTAATTAACGTGCATCTTTATTAAAAAAAATTTTGAATGTGCACTATATACAATAAAAAATTGAGATATATAAAATCATATGTATATTTCAATGATATACTGAATTGAATATTTTATGCATTAAATTCATATTTTAGAGGTTATGTTAAATGAAAATTTTAACACTTCATCTTCTGTTCACATAACATTTAATTTTTATATATATATATATATATATGAGTTAATGAAAAATAATAAAGTAAAAAATTTTATTGAAAAAAAAATCACAAATTAGTACCTAATTATAAAATAAATGTCTAAACTATCCAATTTTTAACGCATTTTGTGTATTTTTAATGTTCTGTCAACTTGTGTTGTTGTTCGCTGCAAACTCATTATTTAATCGCTCCACTTTTGACATTGATTTTCAGAATTAATGTATGTTGATAAAATGTCTTAACCATAACACTTTTATTTAAATTGCTGCAATTTGTAATCCTGAGATATTGCTTGTATGGTGGTGGTGAACACACTGGTCGTATTAATTCTAAATTTTTCCTCCGTTTAACAGTTATTTTTGGTTGGTAGTGAAAATTCCTCCATATTGAGGATGTATGGCTGCAGTGGTGGTAGTGAAGCTACAACTGTTGATGCTAGAAAATAATTGGTTTGGTTAATAATATATTTATTAAAAATCACCACACAAAAACAATACATTAACAAGGAATACTTACTTTTCAAAAAATTGCAAAGTCGTTCTATCACTGTAAGAGAGATGATTAATTTCACTTACAAGTGTCTCAACAACTTGTTTTGACACTAATACATCTTGCAGTATGTTGGCTTTCTTCTTTTGTAGTGACAGTTTTGAGCGTTTGCTGTTTGATGCCATTTATCTGTATAGTATGTATGTATGTATGTAACTACTGAATATTGAAATAAAATTATTATTATGATTATATACATGTAAATTTGTTAACGTACAAAAAGTGGAAGTGGTTACTATTGAGCTGTGCAAGCAAAAAGGTGATGAATGCATCATAATCTAGTGAAAAGGTATTTCATGCCATGTCAGCAATGTTAGGTTATTAGATATTACCAGTAAACACTAAAGATAATACTAAAGAAAGTGCAATCTGCATTTCTGAACTGACTAAATACAAAAGGCAATGAACTAAAGAGTGTGAAAGTATCAAATCATTTTCATATAAGTCGAGTTTTATTTTATCAAATACAAGTTACAACAAGTTTGTATATTTAACCTTGAATTGAAATAAAAGCGTTTTAGTCATCTTAATAATGACTGAATCAATGATGTTAGTTTTGCACATGCGGTTAATGTTTGGAACAAATTTCATATTAGATCGTTAAGTACTCAGATTTGTATTTAAAACGAACGTTCTACTTTATTGATATTTCGAAAAATTTTCGGTAAATTTGTTTTGGTATTACAAATTTGATTTCAATTTGTACAGCAGTTTAGCATTATGCATTTTAAATCAGTACACAAGATGTTTTGTTATCAATGCTTGAATCACTTTTCTTGATCATTCTACAAAACATGTCATGTCATCAACTTAATAAATGTTCAGTCAATGTTATTATCTGTATAATGAAATTTCAGAATTTTTGGGTAAAGGACATTGAGTTGTGATTTATTAAGCAGTTAACAACTTTAACTTACATATAAATTTACATTGGTAAAATTCCTTTTTTTTATCACATTTTTTTGTTTTGGTAAATTTTGGAACTGCTACCATTGGCGCTCTAATTTATTGAACCTGTATACGAAATTTCAGAATTTTGGGTAAAGGACATTGAGTTTGATTTATTAAGCAGTTAACAACTTTAACATATATAAATTTACATTGATAAAATTCATCTTTTTATCACATTTTGGTAAATTTTGGAACTGCCATCATTGGCGCTCTAATTTATTGAACCTGTATACGAAATTTCAGAATTTTTGGGTAAAGGACATTGGAGTTTTGATTTATTAAGCGATTAAACCATATATTTACATATCAAAACTACAAACTTTATCATTAATAATTGAAAATTTTTTTCACATTTTTTAGTTTTAAATTTTGGAGTGCTGTCTTTTGCGCTCTTACGTGTTTAGTCTACATGCCGAAAATCAATTTTGGGTAAAGGACTACTGATTTATAAATAAATATAAATATAAATGTACAAGTTTCAACCTTATGTACTATTTTCACAAACTGTTTTGAAATTTTATATTCTGAATTTATTTTAATGCTAACCTTTGTCGTTATTTATTCAGCATATATACAAAAATTCAAAATTTTGAGTTAAAAATTAATCTGATATTATGAGTGTATTTATTTATTTTAAAATAGACACATGCAGAAATTGACATACATTTCATATAACAGGATAATGTTATTGACCTTTAAATGTACGCAAGTTTCAACCTTTATGTACTATTTTCACAAGACTGTTTTGAAATTTTTATATTCTGAATTTATTTTAATGCTAACCTTTGCTGTTATTTATTCAGCATATAATTCAAAATTTTTGAGTTAAAATTCATCTGATATTATAAAGAGTGTATTTATTTATTTTAAAATAGACACATGCAGAAATGCTGACATACATTTCATATAACAGGATAATGTTATTGACCTTTTCTTTCTTTCTTTGTAATATAAGTTTTATGGGTCATTTCTTCCTACATAATTTGAATAATTTAATAAATCATGATAAGAAACTCGTGTTCATTTTAATTAAAAATAAAGTGTGTGTAGGCATATGAGAAGAAAATTAATTCGGAAAAGGTGAATTGCAAAATTAACAACGTTCAGTTACGTATTGATAAAACAAATTTATCACATTTTGTTTTACAAATTTTGAAACTACTATCTTTGGCGCTCTTACTTATTGTATATATATATACGAAAATTAAATTTTCGGGTAAAGGACATTGAGTTGATTTATTAAGCCTTAACGACGTTCAATTTACATATCAATTTTATTAGTTAAACAAAATTTTTATGACATTTATTGTTTTAACAATTTTGACACTGCTATCATTGGCGCTCTACTTTGGACCTATACATGAAAATTGGAATTTTGGGTAAAGGATTATCGAGTTGTATTTATTAAGCGATTAAACCATATATTTACATATATCATAAAACACATTTTTTTTTATCACATTTTGTTTTAAATTTTAAACTACTATCATTTCTTACTTATTATTATATATATACGAAAATTCAAATTTTGGGTAAAGGATTATCGAGTTGTGATTTATGCGATTACCATATATATTTACATATAACTATCATTACTACCGTAATTACTTATTTACTACATCTCATTCAAATTAATGCACCTTTTTTCATGGCACATTCACTGAAGTTGCATCATTTTCTTTTTACCTCATACAGCTCTAAATCTTCCTCAATTTTTTATTTCCTGATTAACACCTCGAGTCTTTCTTCCTCTCGTCAATACTTAATAATTCTTTTTCTTCTTATCATTCTTATTACTTTCACCATTTCTAGCAATAAAAAGTTTACTGAATAATGCAATCCCGGAGAAGCCTTTTATTATAAACATGCATCCTTTCAAAACTGCTAACTTACTCAAAACTTTTTAGATTTATATGAATGATTACCTGCAACTTTTTAGCTTTGACCTGACCAACTAACATTTTAAAAGCTTACAGTTTAACCTTGAAAGAGCTCCAATGATACCACCAGAGGGTGATAAAAATTTAAATCTACCACAAGCATGCTTCAAACGTCAAGACGTGGAGCGCTTCTCATAACGAAAACTCACTTGACCTTGAAATAAATCTCAGAATTCATTATTTTCTAACAGAAATGCAAGATGATAAGCCTATTGGAAAGCATTTACCTCAAAAAGTAGGATTTATAGAACTATAATCAGACTAAAAGTAGGTGATTATTTTTCTATAATATAAAACATTTTCAGATTGTACTTGAACCTTACGAATTGGGATTTCTAACCCCTCATGACCAGATGTTTAGGTTTTTGACCTAGTTCAGTTTAGCCTGTTGAGAAACAACCGTCGGTTTTAAACGATTATCATATTTGAGAAACATCCTGATGACTATTGTATAACCCACGCTTTTTATTACAATTAGTTAATAACCATGATATTAAATATCATTCTTCTTGTTTCCATGACTCGTTTAGAATTGATCCTGCAGGTTTCGGACATTTCGATCGAATGATGTCGGTAAGATCGTCTGTAGGACATTGAAAATTTTTGGAGACCTTGAAATTTCCAACCAGATACTGTAAGCATAACGTTTAGCCAATACAGGAACCTTGATATTCAGCATAGACAACAATCTTGTTTCAATGAACTGATTATATTACTAGAATTCAGTAATAGGAACTCTTATTTGCTATTTCCAGAATTTTACCTCAAGGAATGTTAAAAGTTGACTTGTTGACCTAGATGGATAGGCTGGGTTATAACCTGAAATAGTTTGCCAGAGGGCTTTACAAAACAATGAATCACCTTGTTATCAGAGGTAACTTGAAAATTATAAGCATAGACTTTGAATTGGTTTGAATACATCGTCTTAGTTCTTGATTTCTAGAATTGAGATGTATTTAGATAACAATCTATTTTAGAAATTATAACTGAACAATGGATCGTCTTTGTTCATTCATCACAAATTGTTAGCATAGACTTTGAACTGCTAGAACAATGGGCACTTTGTTCCTGATTTCTCAGAATTGTGATGTTAAATCTATTTCACCTGAACAATGGATCTCTCGTATAACCTTGAAATTACCAAACAGCTATCTGTTTTAAACGCTACCTGTTTTAAAAGGCTACCTGTTTTAGGAAACGGCTACCTGTTTTAGGAAACAGCTACCTGTTTAGGAAACGGCTACCTGTTTAGACCACTTCAGGCTCTAGTGTGACATGGCTTGATGACCTTGAAACATGCATAGACAACATGGGTTTGCTTATTTGTTTATGGACAACGTTCTAAGTAAGCTGAATGTATGGCTAATACAATATAATGAAGATGACCTATTAGGAAAGATGATGATGATATCTTGTGGACCACATTAAACGAACATTGAATGCGAAAAACAAATATAAATAGATATGCTCCAGTAAAGGTATTACAGAATGTTACCATAATATGTATATTTTATTTTGCTATTCTAAGAAGCTTTAAGAGTCTAACATAAGAACTGTAATATTATACCTTCAATACCTTGTCAATAAAATTTAACCTTGAAGATTGGTTGGTATGAATTGTAATATGATACCAATAAATCTTAACCTTGAAGACTTAGTCAATATAGCTGCAGACATTTCATTATGATATACTCTTCAAAATAGAAGACTTTTTTTTTTTTTTTGCATAAAATATATAATTTATTTCAAACAATTATACATAGATATATATGTTATTATTTTTTTACATAAATGTTAAATTAGTCATCTTTCCTACAGTTCCGGTGCTGGTAATGCGTCATTCTCAACCAGATATTGCTTAAACTTTTCAATGCGATCTTTTTTGAACTATTCATAAAATCCTAAGGTAAGTATGCACTTAAAGTTCTGAGTCAATGATAATATGTTTCACTTTGTGTTGATCAATCACTTATATTTTGCGTCTTTACATTCGTGAAGGATTTACAGACTTGTTCAATGCAGATAGATCCATCTTTATTGATTCGAGAACTTTATGAATTAAGGTAAGTATGCACTTAAAGTTCTGGTTTCAATGATAATATGTTTCCATACTTTGTGTTGCATATCAATCACTTTATATTTTGCGTCTTTTACGTTCGTGAAGGATTTACAGAAAGTGCTACTGTTCAATGCAGATTGATTCGAGAACGCTTATGAATTATAGTTGACAAGGAACTGTCCTATATATTACTGCATCATGATGTTAGAGGAGTGCACTTTGATAATTGTATCGATAGGCTAATCTGCATCTGATGAGGATGAACTACTACCATCAAGAGATGCCATCCATTTTCATTGCAAAACTGATGCAATTGCGCAGCTTTCTTCTTCTACAAAACATGTTCTACATATTTCCTTTAAATTTAAAACTTTTCACATATCTTTACCCTTTTTCATACTTTTCACTAGGACGTTACACGCTTCACTATAATCACCTCGCCCGTAAACCGCCTCATGTTCGGCATCGAATACTAATGCTGAAAATTCTTGCTTCAAGCGTTCCACCGCTGTTCTCAGGTCAGTTGCTTTGGTCCATTGCTCTTGAGCGTATGCCATCCATGTTTGACACAACACTCACTACCCATTACACTATTTCCTTATATTGTTACTCTAAACGACCCCACTATGTTACATTAGTGCAGATATGAACCATCTCTTTGATTACCATACATATCTGGTTACGCGCATAAGCTACTTTCATCATGCTGTCACTATACTTTTAGCTGTAACGCGATCAACTTTTAGTGAGGACTTGAACCGGCCATTTTTAGCTATGATATACAGATCAATAACCTTTGAACACACTATTTTTAGACTTCTAAGAATTGTAATATGATGATGATGATGATGATGATGATGATGATGACATTACAGTTTCTATTTTTAGCTTCGGACCATGACCTTGTAATATGATGAGGATGGTGACATTGCAATTTCTATTTTAGCTTGAAGTGGAGTATTCACCTTCAATGAACTCATGACCTACTTTTATGCATAGCTTATGAGATCGTCATCGTCGTCGTTTAACCTCGAAAATTCTATTCTTAGATTTATGATTACCTTGCAATTTCTATTTTTAGCTTTTCACCTGACCTTTTATATTTCTAAGAAATATGAACCACCGTAGGTCAATAACTTTGAAAACTAGTTTTAGATATGATTACCTTGCAACTTATTTTTAGCTACACCGACCTTTTATATTTCTAAGAAATGTTATATGACACCACCAATAACCTTTGACCTTCAAAACTATTTTAGATTTATGATTACCTTGCAACTTCTATTTTAGCTTTTCACCTTGACCTTTTATATTTCTAAGAAATAATGACACCACCATAGGTCAATAACCTTTGACCTTTAAAACTATTTTAGATTTATGATTACCTTGCAACTTCTATTTTAGCCTTTTTATATTTCTAAGAAATGTTATATGACACCACCGCAAGTCAATAACCTTTGACCTTCAAAACTATTTTGATTTATGATTACTGCTTTTTGACCTTGACCATACTAAAACTAAAAGTTCGACCTTGAGCAAAAGCTGATTTCACCACCAGAGGGCAGTGACTACAAAATTTAAATCGCCAAAAACATGCGTGGAGCGCGTTCTGGCATAACGAGAAAACTCACTGACCTTGAAATAAATCCCCATAAGATTTACATGGGTGACCTTGAACTGGTCCAGGATCGGCATTATAAGAAATATGACACCGTAAGTCTTCGACCTTGAATACTATTTTTGCCTTGCAACTTTTACCTTTGACCTTGACTTAGCAGGGTTACCAACCCAACACGTGGCCTTAGCAGGACCGTTACCAACAACGTGGCCTTCACTTAGCACCCTTCAAATAGGCAATGTTACCAACCTAGAAATCTAGTGATTTTCAACTTTTCTAGATCTGACAAATCTAGTGACAAAAGTGGATCAGAAGTACAATAAGAAATATGCGTCCTACATATTACAACATGCTTAAACTTGTTAAATACCTACTGTTGACCTTGACTATAAATATGATGATCAGCTCCAAAAATTTATATTTCCGCAAAAAGTTTGACCTTGAAAATTATTTATGATTACCTGGCAATTTCTATTTTAGCTTTTCACCTTTTATATTTCTAAGAAATATGACACCACCGTAAGTCTTCGACCTTGAATACTATTTTTGCCTTGCAACTTTTACCTTTGACCTTGACTTAGCAGGGTTACCAACCTAACACGTAGCCTTAGCAGGGACCGTTACCAACAACGTGACCTTGACTTAGCACCCAGCAATGTTACCAACCTAGAAATCTAGTGACTTTCTGGTGACAAATCTGGTGACAAATCTAGTGACAAAAGTGGGACAGGAATGGGGTAGTATCTACTTGTGAGTATGGGTGTGAGAGTGTGAGTGTGTGAATGGGTGTGTGTGTGTGTGTGTGTTAATGTATGGGTGTTTGAGTGTGAGAGTGAGTGTGGGAGTGTGAGGTGTGTGTGTGTGGGTGATGGGAGCGTGTGTGTGTGAGGGTGTGAGTGTGTGAGAGTGAGT
Source organism: Vesta saturnalis (assembly GCA_036346205.1). Classification (NCBI taxonomy): domain Eukaryota; kingdom Metazoa; phylum Arthropoda; class Insecta; order Coleoptera; family Lampyridae; genus Vesta; species Vesta saturnalis. The sequence continues at coordinate 1,012,516 of JARFJB010002146.1, read as the reverse complement.
GTAGTGTGAGTGTGAAAGGGTGTTTGAGTGAGGAGTGTGTGAGTGTGAGTGTGAGTGAGAGTGTGAGTGAGTGAGGTGAGCAGGTGTGAGAGAGTGTGTGGGAGTGTGAAGGTGTGTGTGGGTGTGTGGGTGGGTGTGAGTGTGTGGAGGGTGTGTGTGTGTGTGTGTGTGGGTGTAGTTGTTGTGTGTGGGTGTGAGTGTGTGGTGTGTATGTGTGTGTGAGTGTGTGATGTGTGAGGTGGTGAGTGTGTGGTGTGTGTGTGTGTGGGGTGGGTTGTGGGTGTGAGGTGTGAGTTTTGAGTGTGTGATGTGTGGTGTGGTGGTGGTGGGTTTGTTGTGTAGTGTGGCTTGACTGTGAGTGTGCTGGTGTGTGTGTGTAGTGTGTGTGTGTGTGTGTGAGTGGTTGTGAGATGTGGTGGTGATGGTGTGTGGGTGTGGGTGTGATGTGTGTGGTGATGGATGTGGAGTGTGTGTGATGTGGGTGTGTGTGTGGTGTGTGTGATGTGTGAGAAGTGTGAGGTGTAGAGGTGTGAGTGTGTGTAGTGTGTGAGTGTGTGAGTTGTGAGTGGGGTGTGTGGGTGTGAGTGTGGTGTGTGTGTAGTGTGTGTGTGTGAGTGTGTGTGTGATGTGTGTGGATGTGTGGTGTGTGTTGGTGTGTGATGGTGTGGTGTGTGGTGTGAGTGTGTGTGAGTGTGTGGTGTGTGTGGTAGTGTGTAATGTGTGTGGTGTGAGTGTGATGTGTGAGTGTGAGTGTGGTTGTGAAGTGTGAGTGATGTGTGAGTGTGTGCAGTGTGAAGTGTGTTGAAGATGTGGGTGTGGAGTGTGAGTGTGTGGTTGTGTGAGTGTGGTGTGGAGTGTGTGGTGTGTGTGTGTGTGTGTGTGTGTGTGTGAGGTGTGTGAGTGTGTGGTAGTGTGGTGTGTGGGTGTGGGTGGTGTGGTGTGTGTGAGGTGTGTTGTGTGTGTGTGTGGTGTGAGTGTGTGTGGTGGTGGTGAGTGTGTGGTGTGTGATGTGTGGTGTGGTGTGGGTGGAGTGTGGTGTGTGTGAGTGGTGGTGTGGAGGTGTGTGTGGTGTGATGGAGTGTGTGGTTGTGTGAGTGTGAGGTGTGAGTGTAGTGAGTGTGTGAGTGTGTGTGAGTGTGTGTGGTGTGGTGTGTGAGGTGTGTGTGTGTGTGAGTGTGTGATGTGTGTGTGTGTGTGAGGTGTGTGTGGTGTGTGAGTGTGTGTGTGTGTGAGGTGTGAGTGTGGGTGTGTGGTGTGTGTGAGAGGTGTGTGTGTGGTGTGTGTGGTGTGTGAGTATGTGTGTGTGATGTGTGTGTGAGTGTGAGGTGTGAGTGTGTGATGTGTGGTGTGTGAGGTGGTGTGAGTGTGTGGTGTGGTGTGAGTGGGAGTGTGAGTGTGTGAGTGTGAGGTGTGTGAGTGGTGGTGTGTGTGTGTGTGTGTGTGTGTGGGTGTGTGTGTGTGAGTGTGAGTGTGGGTGTGTGTGTGTGTGTGTATGTGGTGAGTGTGTGAGTGTGGTGATGTGTGTGTGAGTGTGTGTGAGTGTGAGTGTGGAGTGTGTGAGTGTGTGAGTGTGTGAATGTGTGAGTGTGTGTGTGTGTGTGTGTGTGTGTGTGAGTGTGTGTGTGTGTGAGTGTGTTAGTGTGTGAGTGTGAGAGTTTGTGAGTGTACGAGTGTGTGAGTATGTGATTGTGTAAGTGTGCGACAGTCTAAATGTGTGAGTGTGTGAGTGTGTAGTGTGAGGTTGTGTGAGTGTGGGCGTGAATGTGGGTGTGTGTGTGTGTGTATGTGGGTGTGTGAGTGTGTGAGTGTGTGAGTGTGTCTGTGTGAGTGTGTGGGTATGTGAGTGTGTGAGTGAATTAGTGTGTGAGTATGTGAGTGTGTGAGTGTGAGTGTGAGTGTGTGAGTGTGTGAGTACGTGAGTGTGAGTGTATGTGAGTGTGTGTATGTGAGCGTGTGAGTGTGTGAGTGTGAGTGTGTGTGTGTGTGTGTGAGTGTGTGAGTGTGTGAGTGTGTGAGTGTGTGAGTGTGTGAATGTGTGTGTGTGTGTGTGTGTGTGTTAGTGTGTGGTGTGTGAGTGTGACTGTGTGGTGTGTGGGTATGTGAGTGTGTGGTGAATTGTGTGTGAGTTGTGGGTGTGAGTGTGAGTGTGTGAGTGTGTGGTGTGTGAGTGTGTGGTGTGTGAGTGTGAGTGTGTGGTGTGTGTGTGTGAGGTGTGGGTGTGTGAGTGTGAGTGTGTAGTGTGTGTGTGTGTGTGTGTGTGTGTGTGTGTGTGTGAGTGTGTGAGTGTGTGAGGTGTGGTATGTGTGTGTGTGAGAGTGTGTGTATGTTGTGTGTGTGTGAGGTGTGTGTTGGAGTGTGTGAGTTTGTGAGTGTGTGAGTGTGTGAGTGTGTGAGTGTGTGAGTGTGTGAGAGAGTGTTAGTGTGTGAGCGTGTGAGTTTTCGAGTGTGTAAATGTGTGAGTGTGAGAGTGGGTAGTGTGAGGTTGTGTGAGTGTGAGCGTATATGTGAGTGTGTGAGTGTGTGTGTGTGTGTGTGTGTGTGTGTGTGTGTGTAGTAGTGAGTGATGAGTGTGTGTGATGGTTACTTTTAGTGTGTGTGTGCTGTTTAACTTTACTAATATGGTTTGGTTTGGTAAGCGGGTTTTACTTTGTGGCTTTGCTCAATCGGTTTATTTTATAAACGGGTGTGGTTCGTAGTGATTACCGGAAGGGCTTAACACTGTTTTAAAATTCGTGTTTTAACATGTATATTAAATAAATATTTACAATAAACTAAAATATGTTGTTAATTAACAAAATGGGTATCGTAGAATCTCTGTGTCCGGGTCCTGGTGTCACTGTTACGTATTCGCTTCTGTGAACAAAATAGTCTTTTTAATCTATTCCTTACCTAAGAGATACAAATTTAGGATACGGTCCTGTATGTACGGTAGCGAGTGGTATTGTTCGATGCAGTGGTTGCTGAAGCGCCAGCGCATTGAACTCGATTCGTTTGAGAAAATCGATATCGTGTTTGTTGCCAGTAACTCTGAGCGCTGAAGCAGTGTTCTACTCTTGGAAGTATAACGCGAAATACGCGATGTATCGGACGGGTTTTCTCTAATTATGGGATTAATGTAGGCAATCAGATTGGTTATATAACTAAATTAATTACTGATCTCTATACTCGGTTTAAATATTTATAATTAAGGGAAATTAATATTAAACGATTCTAATATGATTACGGAAAGATGAATAATCCACGTACTCCACTTTATGTACAATCGTTCTGCATAGGTGTTTGAGGGTTATATTTATATACAAATTTATACTACAGGTTATGGAGGTATTCTTATTTCAAAGACACCGTGTTGGTATGGCGTTATTGTTTTAGTTTGTGGGTGGTGTAGGTTGTATGTATTTCTAGCGGGTTTCAGTAATGTGAAGACGTGGCGATGGTCTTTACTGGATATACTAGGAAGGTCGCAGGTCTGTACAGTGTAACAACCCTCTACCCTCAGGTGGTGACGAGATACGTTGGGATCTACCCTGCGTGTTAGGTGTATGTGTATAACTCCTGGAGCTTGGGGTGTTACGATCTGTGGTGTATTTTGTAGTGGTGAGTTACGTGGGATCTACCCTGCGTTCCTCTAGGTGTTTGTGTGTTTGTATAACTCCTGGGCTCAGCCCTTATTTACGGTCTGTAGTGTGAGTGTAAATTGTCAGAATGTATAACTTTACAACTTACGTGTCTCTCAATAGCAGTACAGAATTGAACTTTAGGTTGCCCGATCGCGAAGGACTCTTCGTCGGTGAACAACAGGTGGTGCTTACGCTGCAAACGGAGGGTGCGGCTACTGGTTTCTGGAACGGTACGGGGGCGGCTGCTGGATATCGGTGACGGGAATTCTTGATTCATCCTCTTATTATGCGCGTCGCGAGTTTATAAAGGGGTATCGGTGGGCGGCTTCGCGGCTACCGTGCGGGGTGTACATGATTGGTTAAAATCGTTCTGACGTGCAGAAACTTACGGTTTCTTAAATACACGTCAGCAGTGATGAATAAATTATTTGTTGCAATATCGCGTAAACTTATGAAATCTTACAAAGGATGGTGCATAATTTATTCTAAAACATAGGACTCTGGTTCTTTACATACCACCCTTTCCTCTTCTTGGAAGATCCGTCCGCTTTACCTTGACTCTGACGGTGTGGATGTTACGCGGCGGCGATTGCGTCGCTGGCGGCGGTTACTGTGGGGTGGCGGCATAAGGTGGGTGGTTCGGATATTTCTGTATGTGGTCCTGTTCCTTCGGTGATGGCCGTCCGGCGTGTTCCGGTGTGTCCGGGGTCTTTGGTCTACCATCGGCGTGCAGGTGGGGCGGTGATACCATTCCTTCTCCATGGTGGATGGTCCTGGGGACGGTGTGCGGGGCGTGGCGGCGGAGTTTGTCCTGGACTGGAGTGGCGACGCGTCAGGAACGCTGCGTCAAGTCCTCGGTCCCGGGTGGCGGTAGCGGTGGGCTGCCATGGCGAAATCCTTAACGAGTCTTTCGTTTTATGCATGGTTTGAAGGGGCCATATTGTGGAAGATAGCATTTCTGGTTTTCCTTTGCTTTATATGATTTTGAATACGCGGGTTTTCATAGCCGTTACATTTTCAACGTTACCATTGGTCGTTGGTCTAGTCTGATCGGTGACGTCAGTCGCATTTCTCAAATCTTTTACATGTGCTTCTGCGCTTTTCCTACTACCGGGTTCTCGAGCTCGACAATTACGGGCGATTTTATTTATACACAAGGTAAGGACCGGCATACTTTTCGCTAATTTCGCGGAAAATTCTTTTGCTTTGCTGGACAGGTAATGTGTTTTACGATATACGAGATCTCCTTTGCGGGGCGGTAGGCTCGGTGACGCAGGTTGTAATGATACCGTTGTACTTCAAAGGTCTTTGCTAATGAATCTCTGCAAGTTCTTGTAGATCTTTTAAATACTTCATGTGTTGCGCTTGATCAGCTGGGTTACGGCGGTTGCTTCTGTTGTGGCGGTTGTTTCTGGGTTGACCATGTGGTGGTTCTAATTCTCTCCCGAGATTAAGTAAGGCAGGGGAGAAACCAGTTGATCCATGCTGTACGGTATTGATAGCGAAGGCTATTTCCGGCAGGTGAGCGTCCCACTCTCGCTGGTTGTTTCGCGTAAATTGTGCGATCATCGTGATCACTTTATTGGTTCTTTCCACCGGGTTGGCATGCGGGAGTATGGTGAGTGAACGATGGTTTATTCCATGCTCCTTCAAGAATGTGGGAATAATTTGCTGGTATACTGTGGGCCGTTATCGGAGATCAGGTGTGGGAGTTCCAAAGCGGTATATTATTTGTTCTTAACGCTTGGATAATCGGCGGACTGGTAGCGTTACGGAGCGGTTTAAGTTCGACCACTTGGTTAACCGGTCTTGAAAAACTAAGAATTTATAGCCTTTCTTGGAACGCGGCAGCGGTGATAAGGTCTGTACTTACATTGTTCCACGGATGTCCAGGTCGTGAAAAGTACATTTCTCCTTGCGGTTTTGCGTACTACCTTTATAAGTCTGACAACATACACGTTTTCACGTATTTTATCACGTCGGATTTTATGGTGGGCCAGTAGTAATTGCGGTTATGCGGCATAGCGTTTTCGCAATTCCCTGGTGTCCTGCGGTGGGACATCGTGACATTCTTCCAGGATATCTCGGCGTTTTCTAGCGGTATACAAATTTTCCAACTAGGATGGCTTCCCATCTCTTTTCGGGTGTCGGATCAGGGAATGATTTAAATAGTTGACCTTCCTCTATTTTATATCGTGGGTGTTGATCAGGGTGTTCTCGGACTTGTTGTATCAAGTATTTATACCACGGACAGGTTATTTCTTCGGTTTCTTCCACCTCTAATGGCGACAGGTCGACTTTTACGTTATGGTCCTGTATAAGCGAGATAGCGCGTCGGTTTGTTAAGTGCCCTTTTCGGTACTCCACCTGGAAGTCGAACTGTTGTAGTTCCATTATCCAGCGGGCTAGACGGGATGTCGGTTTCTCTAGCGTGCGAAGCCACTTGAGACTTATGATCGGTTAACACGGTGTTATAACCTTCTAGGTAACTTTTTAACTTTTGATGGACCATACTACGGCCAAACACTCTTGTTCAATCGTCGAGTAATTCCTTTCCGCGGGTTCAGTGTGCTGATGTACGTATCAGTTCATTCGGTGCTTGTCCTTGTGTTAGACGGCTCCAATTCCGGTGGTACTTGCGTCGGTTTGTAATACAAAAGGTTGATTAAAATCCGGACAGGCTAATACCGGGGGCGGTCGCTTGTTTAATGGCTTCAAAGGCGTGATTTTGTGTGTCGGTCCACTGATATCTGGTGTTCTTTTCAAGAGTTCGGTGAGCGGTTGACTTAGTTTGCAAAGCCGCTAACATATTTGCGGTACCACGATGCCAGTCCCAAAATTGACGGAGTTGCTTAACGGTACGGGGAGCGGGTATTTGGATGATTGCGTCGATTTTTCTGGATCAGGTAAAATTCCTTTTGCGGTGACGACGTGTCCCAAATATTTGAGTTGGGTTTGACAGAAGTAGCATTTGTCTGGTTGTATTTGAAGTCCGTTATCACGTAGTCTCTTGAATACTTGTGGTTATGCAGGTGTTCTTGAAATGTTTTTCCCAGGACTATGATATCATCTAGACATACAAAAGCGCGTCCAATCAGTTCTGGACCAATAATAGAGTCTAAGAATCTCTGGAATGTAGCAGGGCGGAATGAAGTCCAAACAGTAGAACTTTGAACTGGTATAGTCCACGGCCGGGCACTGTAAAGCGGTGATGGATTTACTTCCATCTTCTGGCGGAATTTGCCAGTATCCTTGTTTCAGGTCTAGGGTACTGATATAGCTTGCTTCGTAGCTGGTCTAAGATGCCTTGAATATATGGTAACGGGTATGCATCTTTGATGGTGACCTGGTTAACTTTTCGAAAGTCGATGCAGAATCGATATGCACCAGTTGGTTTCTTAACCAACACTGGAGAACTCCACGGGCTGTGTGACGGTTCTATTATGTCTTCGGCGAGCATATTATCAACCTCTTGATTGATAAGTTCTTGCATTGCTGGATTGCGGGGATAGTATCGCTGTTTGATCGGTTTAGCATCGGGCATGAGTGTGATCTTATTAACATCTTGGCTTTTCCTGTTACCTTTGTGAACTTCCTCATCTCGGTTTCCAGGAATTCATTTAACTCGGGAGCTGGTCTACGTCTGGTCCATGTATTCCACTCAATCCTCCTTGTACGGAACTTTGCAAGGGATACGTATTCCGGCGATTTCTAGTTGTTTCTGGTGTATGTGAGTGGCCTGAAGGTGTTCCAGCGCGTCTAATCCAATCACAATGTCGGTGGACAGTTGGGGTATGTAATAGCCCGGTAACTGGAGAGTTTTCCGGCCTATCTTGGCGGGGAAAATGTGCCGCGGGTTTCAGTCATGGAACTGTCGGCAAGACGTACAGTTGCAGCTTTTAGCGTGCTCGGTATATACGGTTGTTAATTAGTAAATTCTTTACTTTCTCGCCTATATATGTTCGGGATGCTCCGGTATCAATTAAAGCATTGATGGTTTTGTTAAAGACCCTAATCTCGAGGAAGAGTCTATCATCATGGAACGATCTAATCTTTTATCTGGTTTCCTTCGTGTAAACTGCGCTACGGTTTGTGCCATGGTCCACTGCTGGCGGTTGTTTTGTTTCCAGGTGTAAGAGCCGGGGTAGTAAAGTTCCTGGTGTCCCTTTACCGGCGTCTGGAGTTTTCCGACCGCGGACAGGGGCAGTCTCGGGATAATACACCTTCTTTGCTGCATCTCGAGCAAAAAGCTTTGAACGGTTTTAGCGGTGTTGATTTCACGGGGACGGTGTGCTGGTGGGTCAGGAGCTGGTGTTAGACCACTAAAGTGTACCTTCTGGCGGTTTGGACTGGGAGACGGCGAGTGTGTTTGAGGTAGCATTTCGAATTGGGTGCCAACTCGAGAAGTTCGGTCAGGTCTTTAAAATCTCTCTGACGGATGTAATATTTATATTCCACCCTCAGGTTGTCATACATACGTTGTAGTTGTCCTTCTCTCGACATGTTTCCATGGCGTCGCATTAAGGTCAGGACGGCGGTTACGTATTCCGTAGCTTTTCTCGGGTTTTGCAATCTATTTCGGATTTCCTCCTCTAGTTGAAATTGATGGCGGTGGTAAAATTGTATTTTAAAACTGACCAAGAAATCTTTCCAAGTCGTCCAGGATTGTTGATGGTTTCTGTACCATAACAGGGTGCTTTCTTTAATAATTCCGGAAGGGCGAGTAATAGGTCACGGTCGGTGATGTTGTAGCAGGTTTGTAGTTCCTCTACTCTTTCCAAGAAAGATATCGGATCGCTGATACCGTCGTATTTCACACCCATTTGCGTATTCTATCGCAAATATCGCGTCTGGTTCCGGTAATGTCTAGGTGTTCCCAGCTGTGGTGGCGGTATCGGAGCGGTTAATGTTAGTCTTTCTGGTGTTTGTGTGGTTACTTGTCCTTCTCCGGTGCGTATGTATTTTATTATCCTGGGAAGTGCATCTACATTCCTCCTGTCTCTAATTTATATTTCCTAGCTTCTGTTGCTAATTCATCCTTCTTGAGATGGTAAATCCATCCCACTCTTGTGTGGTATCTTCAGAGTCCTCGGTATACTCATCCTGTAACAGACAGATTAGTGTCTCTGGAAAACAAAAATATGTGATTACTGGTACTTCTGCGGTCCTTTTGGAATCTGTAAACGAAAAATTATTTAAGGTGTTCAGTGTTTTCGAGCCCCACGTTTAGGTGTCATATGTAATGCGTTACTTTTAGTGTGTTGATTTGGTTCTGTTTAACTTTTACTAATATGCGCCCTTCTGGTTTGGTAACCCAGCGCGGTTTTACTTTGCCTCGGCTTTGCTCAATCGGGTTTATTTTATAAACGGGGTGTGGTTCGTAGTGATTACCGGATGGGCAACACTGTACCTTAAATAAAATTCGTAAAGCATTTTTAACATGTATATTAAATAAATATTTACAATAAACTAAAATATGTATTGTTAATTAACAAAATGGGTATGTAGAATTCTGTGTGGTCCTGGTGTCACTGTATTCGCTTCTGTGAACAAAAATAGTCTTTTACATCTATTCCTTACCTAAGAGATACAAATTTAGGATACGGTCCTGTATGTACGGTGCGAGTGTTGTTCGATGCAGTGGTTGTCGAAGCGCCAGCGCATTGAACTCGATTCGTTTGAGAAAATCGATATCGTGTTTGTATGAGTAACTCTGAAGCGCTGAAGGGATGTTCTACCTCTGGAAGTAATAGGAAATACACGCGATGTATCGGACGGGTTTTTCTAATTATAACCGGTTAATGTAGGCAATCAGATTGGTTATATAACTAAATTAATTACTGATCTCTATACGGTTTAAATATTTATAATTAAGGGGAACTACTTAATATTAAACGATTCTAATATGATTACGGAAAGATGAAAATCCACGTACTTTTATGTACAATCGTTCTCGCACTAGGTGTTTAGGGTTATATTTTATACAAATTTATACTACAGGTTATGGAGGTTTTCTACTATTCGACACCGGTATGGTTGGCGTTATTGTTTTAGTTTGTGGTGGTGTGGATAATTTGTATTTCAGCGGGTTTCAGTAATGTAAAGACGTAGGCGATGAGTCTTTACTGGATATACTAGGAAAGGTGGGTCTGTACAGTGTAACAACCCTCACCCTCAGGTGGTGACGAGATACGTTGGGATCTACCCTGCGTGCCTCTAGGTGTATGTTATAACTCCTGGGGGGGTTGGATCTGGTGTATTTTGTGTGGTGAGTTGGGATTTGCGTTCCTCTAGGTGTTGTGGTGTTAACTCCTGGAGCTCAGCCCGTTATTTACGGTCTGTGTGTTTGAGTGTAAATTGTCAGAATGTATAACTTTACAACTTACGTGTCTCCAA
>JARFJB010002146.1:980000-995000 GCA_036346205.1 Vesta saturnalis | reverse complement strand
GTGTGGGTGTGGGTGTGTGTGTGTGTGGGTGTGGGGAGGTGTGTGTGTGTGGGGTGTGAGTGTGTGAGTGAGTGTGAGTGTGGTGGTGTGTGAGGTGTTTGAGGGGTGTGAGGTGTGAGTGGTGGTGAGATTGGTTTGTGAGTGTGAGTGTGGTGAGTTAGTGAGCAGGTGTGAGTGGAGTGTGTGGGGTGTGAGTGTGTGAGTGGAGTGTGTGGGTGTGAGGTGTGTGAGTGTGGGTGTGTGTGTGTGGTGTGTGGTGTGGTGTGTGGGTGTGTGGTGTGTGGGGTGTGTGGGTGTGTCAGTGTGTGGTGTGTGGGTGTGTGAGTGTGTGAGTGTGTGTGTGTGGTGTGTGTGTGTGTGTGTGTGGTGTGTGGGTGTGTGAGTGTGTGGTGTGTGTGGTGTGAGTGTGTGGGTGTGTGTGTGTGGTGTGTGGTGTGTGAGTGTGAGTGTGTGGGTATGTGGCGTGTGGGTGTGTGAGTGAGTGGGTGTGAGATGAGTTGTGTGTGTGTGTGTAGTGTGTGGTGTGTGTGGTGTGGGGTGTGGTGTGGAGTGTGTGTGAGTGTGTGGTGTGTGGGTCTGTGAGTGTGTGGTGTGGGTGTGGGTGTGTGAGTGTGTGTGTGTGTGAGTGTGTGTGTGTGTGGTGGTGTGAGGTGTGGTGGTGAGTGTGAGGTGTGTGAGGTGTGGGTGTGGAGTGTGTGAGGGTGAGTGTGGGTGTGGTTGTGGTGTGTGTGTGTGTGGAGTGTGTGTGTGGTGTGTGTGTGGGCGTGTGGTGTGGGTGTGTGAGTGTGTGGGTGTGGTGTGTGTGTGTGGTGTGTGGAGTGTGTGGTGTGTGGGTGTGTGGTGTGTGAGTGTGTGTGTTGGTGTGGGTGTGAGTGTGTGTGTGGTGAGTGTGAGTGTGTGTGTGTGTGTGTGTGTGTGTGTGAGTGTGTGTGTGTGAGGTGTTGGTGTGTGAGGTGTGTGGGTATGTGAGTGTGTGAGTGGTGTGAGTTGTGAGTGTGTGGTGTGAGTGTGGTGTGTGAGTGTGAGTGTGAGTGTGTGAGTGTGTGAGTGTGTGAGTACGTGAGTGAGTGTGAGTGTATGTGAGTGTGTGTGTGAGCGTGTGAGTGTGTGAGTGTGAGTGTGTGTGTGTGTGTGTGTGTGAGTGTGTGAGTGTGTGAGTGTGTGAGTATGTGTGTGTGTGTGTGAGAGAGTGCTAGTATGTTAGTGTGTGAGTGTGCGAGTGTGTGTGAGTGTGTGAGTGTGTGATTGTGTGAGTGCGTGAGTGTGTGAGTGTGTGTGTGTGAGAGAGTGTTAGTGTGTGAGCGTGTGAGTTTTCGAGTGTGTAAATGTGTGAGTGTGAGAGTGGGTAGTGTGAGGTTGTGTGAGTGTGAGCGTATATGTGAGTGTGTGTGAGTGTGTGTGTGTGTGTGTGTGTGTGTGTGTGAGTATGTGAGTGTATGAGTGTGTGAGTGTGTGTGTGTGTGTGTGTGTGTGTGTGTGTGGTGTGTGAGTGTGTGAATGTGTGTGTGAGTGTGTGTGTGAGAATGTGAGTATGTGTGTGAGAGTGTGAGAGTGTGAGAGTGTGAGAGTGTGTGAGTGTGTGATTGTGCGAGTGTGTGTGTAAGTGAGAGTGTGAGTGTGTGTGAGTATGTGTGAGTGTGTGTGGATGTGTGTGAGTGTGTAGGAATTAGTGTGGGTGTGTGAGTGTGTTTGTGTGTGAGTGAGTGTGAGTGCGTGGGTGTGAGTATGGGTGTGAGAGTGTGAGTGTGTGTGTGTGTGTGTGTGTGTGTGTGTGTGTGTGGTGTGTGTGTGTGTGTGTGTAATGTATGGGTGTTTGAGTGTGTGAGTGTGTGAGAGTGAGTGTGGGAGTGTGAGTGTGTATGTGTGTGTGGGTGATGTGTGTGTGTGTGTGTGTGTGAGGGTGTGAGTGTGTGAGAGTAAGAGTGTGAGTGTGAGTGTGAGTATGTGTGAAAGGGTGTTTGAGTGCGAGTGTGAGTGTGACCCTGAGTGTGAGTGAGATCCCGAGTTTGTAAGAGTGTGAGTGTGAGTGAGTTAGTGAGCGAGTGTGTGAGTGAGAGAGTGTGTGAGCGTGTGAGTGTGTGAGTATGAGAGTGTGTGATGGTATGTGTGTGCGCGCCTTATAGCATCCTTGACAAGTGATACGTGATATATTTTGTTGTTAGTCAGGAGATTCATCACTTGGGGACCAAAATATGTCTTGAAAGTTCTTGTGTCGATCAGTGCTTTCATGGGTTTCTGAAGTATTTGCAGGGCGATGAATTGTAAAGCCCTTTTTGGTTCTTGACAAATTAAAATTCCACTATGTGGATTTAGTTAGTATACCTTGACTAGCTACAGCGCGGTGTGGGAATGGGTTCTGTTTTTAGACTCTTATAACTTTTAAATAATCAGGTACGTGCTAATTTTATACATATATTTAAACAAAATATTACTCTGGATAACAACAAAATCATAAACGACTCTGAGAAAATAAAATAAATTGAATTATCACTATAAAAATGAATATAAAATAAATTAGTGCGTTCTGGTAAGAAAATAAATTAAAACTTTTTAATAAATGGTCGTTTATGCTGGGACCCTTAATGGATAGACTACCACCCTGGATGACTGGTGTGGAGGGGGCCACCTTGGGAACGCCTGCTGTAGTTAGGGAAATTTGTTTTACTAGCGATGCTTTCCTGTAATCAACATTGGTTATTCGTTTTGTAAATATCAACATAAATGTTATGCCGGGTTTGAAGTGAAAAATTACGTTATAGATGTTCCTAATATTACTCGGGAGGACGTGTCTGTTTCACCAGATCATTTGGATAATTAATGTTAACAGGTAGGTGGAAGCTTGAAATTATTATCTTACGTAATAGATTATGTTTGAATTTAAATTTTTATCCTACAGTTCCTTTCTTTGTAGGGGGGAATAGATAATTAAAGTTTGATTAATTATTGGTATACCTGGATAGGAGGGTTTTAATGTAATTCAATCTAAAGGGGAAGTTTGAATTGTGACTAATTTAAGGTCACATTGACTCGGGACCTTGATCAACTTAGAATATTTGATTTATATACACAGGGAGAATGTTCTAAATACTTAAATTTATTCTTATTCTAAAATTAACTATATATGTACATATTATTAATTGAAGGGGAAATCACGCATTCTTTTATTTTCATTTAGTGGAGTTTATGCGTATTTGCAATCTTCCACCAGCTGCGATATCGATATCACAGAAGGTGAATGAAACTTTTATTATTTGCACGAACAGGAACGTTATTCAATCTTTTTAAAGCATTCACTAAATGTGGAATGGTTTTAAATGGTTTTTTAAGTGAAATTTTACTCCAACGTTTTAAATCAGTTAAAACTAGGAATTAATCTTGTACAATATTAATATTGCGACACTTTAAATAAGTAGAATTTTAAGGGTGGAATAATAATAAGACGTTCCAAAAGCACTAGCGTTAGTTTTGGTCTTCCAGACGAGCTTTCAAGCAGCGTTACATGAAAAGAGATCGATATCCAGTCATCTACTGTCGAGAATCAGCGGATAGACAACTCGGTATAGGAGCTAGTCCCTCTTACTATTAAAAGCGGGTTGCAGAGAAATTCTGCTGGATATTCCACAAAGAAGTGTTTTGTAGAACAGAGTATCGAATTATATAAAAAATTTGGCTTTTACACTTCGCGCTGAAGTGGCGTTTGACAAATTCATGTGTGATGGATTGACACATATTAAAAAGGGGGAACTGGAGTACACGCAAAAGTGCTGTTTGCTATGATATCGGAACTGAAGTATATTGAATAAATGATTATTTACGGCATCATCTCAATAATATTTAAAATAATAATGATTTATTTCTTACTCCTTTTTCTGGGCCATAACAGAATAGTCGTTCATTCGTGGACATGGGTTGGAGTGATTGTGATGGTGGCTTCTAGTAAAACTGCTTTACTCGTTGCAACCACTCATTCCAATCTTCTGAGGCGCTGGTGATCTGACTACAATGTGACATTGGATTGGCTTGTTTCCTGGAATGTTTCTGGGCTACTACTGCACGGTACCGGTTGGTTCTGCTTTCCGGATACGAACAGTTCTGGGAACGAATTACTTGGTGGTCATACCTGGAGCGAGACTGTTTGCTGCAATGATTCATAGGCTGGCCTTCTCCACAGGTCCAACATACTTATTTTCTCCGGTAAGTATTCGTTGTACTGATTTCTGGTTTAATTTCGGTTCTTACAGGTCTGGTGGTTTGAGAAGGGGCTGCTGAGTTCATGGTTAGTCCACTGAAATATACACGACTGGGACTACGAGTTATCGGTGGACTGTGAGAACGTTGTGGTAGCATTTCGTATTGATTTGCCGTGGCTAGGAGTTCTGGTAATGTAGAGAAGTCTTGTTTCCTAATGTAGAATTTATACTCGGTTCGTAGGTTGTCAAAAATTTTTCCTACTGAGCAGGGCTGGACTTCTTCCCGTGTCATCTCATAATGGTGGGGATGGCAAGTGCCTTCTCACTAGGACGTTGCACACGATTTCTAATTTCTTCCTCAAAATGGCTGTGGTACCTTGGTGGTAGAAATTGTAAATGCAACGCAGACAGAAAATCATTCCTAGTTTGCTAGAGATTTTTGTTGTTCTTGTACCACAGGAGTGCATTATCCTTAAGTAATTCTGGGAGTGCTAGCAGAAGTTCATGTCCTGGTATCTGATAGCATGCTTGTAATTATTGAATTATTTCCTCGAACGACAAAGGCGCACCTACATCATCATATTTGAGACCCCATTTGCATACTCGATTGCAGGTCTCTGCATGTTTATTAATTGGGTTAACTGGTTGCATCTCTGGAGGTGAACTTGATGGCAGGGAGAATAGAGTTTCCGGAATCAAGGGGGCAGTTGCTGGATCTGTTACTGTACCTTCTCTAGTACGTAGGAAGTGAGTCAGACGAGCTCTTAATCCATCTACACTTCCGGAAGTGTCTAGGTGATATTTTCTTGTTTTTTCGATAAGTGCTTCTTTTCGTAGTTCATATACCCAGCTGACACGTATATCTTCGGTACTTTTAGGTGTACTCATCTTGTAAAATGTTTGCTTGCAGGTTTATTATAACAATATTTAAATAATGTTTAAATAACTGGAAAAAAAATATTATTTTATTGCTGGAAGTATTAATTTTAGTTTTTCCTGTAACAAAATATGTTAGCTTCTAATTTATTAATTCTGAACCAAGATTGTAATAGTTTTAAGCTGGAAATAATGTTTAGATTAATTTTTAACAACAATAATTCAATCTCTAAAATAGTTTCAAAATTATTAGTTAAACTGGTTGATATTTAATCAACCTGCAGTTGTTGATCTGGTACTACCAAGGTTCTGTAATACAAAATTTTCAATTATTCGGGTTGATGTGATCTTTAAATTACATCAATTGTTTCCTGGTGCTGCAGGTTATTTATTTGTAATAAAACAATAAGTATTTATGTTCTGGATCAGTTGATTTCTGCCTAACTGTAAATTAAAATAAATTCGGTTAATTAATTTTCACCTGGTTTAAATGGTTAATTCAGGTGACCAATTTTGTACACTTATTAACAGTTATATGTGAGTTTACAGGTACGGATTAATTTATAAAATTTCTCAGGCCCTTTACGTTGGACGTCAAATTTGTAATGCCTCAATGACTATCACGTTAATTAATTCCCCTCTAATGGAGATTTTGTTGTATTTGCTTTTATACTAGCTACTGTGAGGGGGGTCGTGGATTCTTAGACTCTTTTAACCTTAATAAAGTAAAGACGAAGGTTTTATACATATATTCATAAATTATAAATATGGTAAACAATAAATTAACAAAAACAATTCTGAAACGTAAAAATGAACATAAATAAAAGGTAATAAGTAAAAAAACATTAACAGTATTCAATAAAAGGTAACTTAAATTTTAAACCGGTTGTAACGCCTATTGCTTCTGCGGCAGCCCCCATTATAGCCGGCCTGGCTGAGTTGTGGGCGGTCCCTTTTCGTCTAATAGGGATATCGTATTGTATTGGTAATGTTTGTGTAACCACGGTCAGATTTAATATTTTCAAACACAAAATGGCGCGTTGTTTTGTGATCCTAATTTATAAGGAGTTATTTTGAAAAGAGTATGTGTATATTAATACAATGGTCTTTTCTCAAGATTATTTGGATAATTACACTAAATGGATAAGTATTATGTACTTTTATGATTATTTAATTTAAGTACAAATCAGGGTTTGAGGTTAACGTTGATACAGAACCGCTGGTGGGACAGGTAAATAATAAATTCGTTGTTAATTATTTCTAATCATTCGGTCTGGATGGGTTTCAGTATAATCGTAATAGGGGATTAATTCTCTTACAGAACTAGGTCAATGTCAGCATAATAATAGTGGCCTTGATTGCATGCGTAATGTGAATGCATCTACAATTACTACAATTTCTGGGATAATTAATTCTTATATACACACGACAATGGGAAAAGAAAATTAAATTATTACTTAAACTTAAATTTTATATACAAGTTTGAAACGGTTAATTTAATACCGGGATATTTAGTTTCTCAATTTATTAAACATATATAAACATATTGTTTACGTGGGAAATTAAATAATTTACTTATTGAAAACGTATTCGTTTTATTATAAAGCCAACCCTGTTTAATTCAATTGTGAATTAATTTTCACTTTCAGTTGTATAAAGAAGTGTTTTCGGAATTCTGGATTTAATTATACAGGTAGTTCTTAATGAGGACAGGATATTGTAACAACAATTATTAAATGCCGTCAAATTGTAACATTAAAACAAAAGCGATGATGTAATAACCAATTTTTAATTGATCAAATAATTTTAATTAATATAAAAAATATTACCAAATAACAATCGCTACTGCCGTCGGCTCATCGGTAGATTGAGATAGGGAGAGTTCTAATTTAGAGTTTAATTAACATACCTGAAATACTGCATGCTTTTCATCAGCTTAATTATTTTCACTTATACTTAATTAATAAGAAAAATATGTAATGTAAATAAAAACAATAAAATGATACCTCGGGCGCCAAGCTATTTTTAAATATACGTTACGTTATTGGAACAGCTAAACCAAGTTTGTTAATAATAATACAGCATTAATCAAAATGAAAATAAAATTACAAGACACACTAAAGTTTATTTAATATCCAATTGTAATGGAAAAAGTCTTAAATCTATTCGTTACTAAAAAATCATACCTTTAAACAGTTCTGTATATGTATTAATTACCACTGGTGACACATGAAACGGAACGGTCAACTAGATGAAATAATTATAGCATCATTGAGGTGCAATCTCCAGATCTAAGGTTACCAGCCACACCCCATTGGAATTATCTTGATAATTTATTCTTAATAATTTGAATCCATAATAATCAATGCATTACTTTGAAGTTTTTAGTATGTAAAAACAAAAAATTGCGATTTATGATGTAAACCAAGTAAAGTAAGGTAATTAAAAAATGGTACTTTAAAAGTAAAAATTAAAAATTAATTCCATTACAATTAAAAAATATATGCATTATTAAAGTATGGAAAAGGTGTAAACGTATAAAATATAAAAGTGTTATAAAGTAAGTAAAAGTGAGTTATAAAAAGTGCCTAAAAAACAAACAAATGCTTTAGTTTTAACTATAATGAATTAGAAAATAACTTACCATCTGCCGATGGCACTTTACACAAATATTTAGGGAAAATTCCCCACAACTACATGCTGCACGCTATTACATTTAGCAACAAGTGAATTGAAAAAAAACTTTCAGAATAACTCAAATGAGTATTCCCCTAAAAGTTTTCATGCGTTGCGAGGATACAATAATATGAATCCAATTTTGTAAGAAAGGGAACTATAACTCTTTATGAAATATTACACCCAAAAGATATGTTCTAGGAAATGCCAATTAAATTGCCATTCTCAATTCTACATATTAATAATTAAAAACTTTTCTAATATTACGCCAAATAAATGAACGATTCTTAAATTAATGTACTTTTTAATACAACCACAAAAAAAGGTTGTTACAATATGAATATACAGAGGGATTAATTTTTGGTTATCTTTTATAGCCAAGTGGGAATGGTACGTTTGGCCGCTACCAACTTTCGCTTGCCACGTTTGCACTCGACTATTTTCTCCATTATGCAATGGGTAACAATCTAGCACTAAAATTCTTCCCCAACATGATTCCCTTTTATAGTTCATATGAGAGAAAGTACTTATATTAATGTGATATTAAGGACTCATAATAATAATCATGGGTATTAAAATTTTTGTGCCGTATTTGTTAAAATAATTGTAATTAAATTGTAATTTACAGTTTAATTAGCTAAACATAGATTTTATAATTATACCCAAAATGCTATTAAAATATTATTTCAAAAAATTTTCTAATTTGCCCATTAACTGGAAACTTTTCAATTATTTAATACAAGTGCAATTAGAAATTTCGAAATGTTTAACAAAATGTTTACAAACAAAAATATTTGCGTGAAAACATCCCCCTGCAAACTGTGCGGCGAACCGTTATCGCGTCGAATCGTCTTCGCGGTGAACCGTCCTAGCGGCGAAACGGTCGCGGCGAAATGTACTAGACCCACTAAAAGTAACGTTCTTGGTTCTAGATATTTATAGCCAAAGCGGTCAACCATAAATATATTTGTTCGTCTGGAATTATTTATACAGGGGGTTGGATTTTATTATCTTTTATAGCCAAGGGATGCATTATTGTTAAAATGAACTAAACAACTTTCAAATTTTATTACGTGTTTTATTTTATTTAAAGAATCTTCACAGGCCTTTGACCAATCCCATTTTACCCCTTTTCGCAATAACATTCTCATTGGCTCTAAAAGATCACTTAAATTTTCAAAAATCTACCATAATAGTCCCAGTAATGACTGAAGTTCTTAAATATTGTTTGGTAGCAAAGTATTCACTACAGCGCAGTGTCTACTTTTGATTTGGCTTTATGAATACCAAACTTATTAATTAGATTATTTAAATTTACTTTAACACTGTAATTTAATAATCTTTTAAATACCTCTTCTACGCGTTCAAGATGAATTTTATCATTTGGGGGAGTTAGTCATCAATGCACACACCAATGCCAGGTATTCCCGACAAAATATTCTCAATTTTTCTTTGAAATGTAGCAGGAGAACAACTTAGACCGTACATTAATCGTGTGCATTTATAAAGACCCTTATGAGTATTTAATTTAAGAAATTTTTGGTCCGCATCGCGCACTCTAATTTGTAATTACTCTTTAGTTAAGTCAATTTTGGTAAACCTTTCCCCTCCTACTAAATCTTGAAACAATTCATCAGTAGTAGGCAAAGGGTTGTTCATCGACCACTAAATTTGAGTTTAAAGTTACTTTAAAATCTGCACATAAAAGTATCTTATTTCCAGATTTCTTTGCCGATACAATCGGCGTTGCATAGTCACTATAATCTACTTTCTCTAACACTCCTTACCTAACTAAACTGTCAATTTCGTTCTCAACTAATTTTTTTATTGCAGATGGAACAGGTCTAGCTCTAAAGAAAGGTATGTTTGCATTGTTTTTTTAAATTTGCAGACACTGGCTCGCCTTTAATTTCATCTATTTGCTTATCAAATAAGATAGAACATTTACGGAATAACTTCTTAAGAGCGGATTCAATGGCATTTGAAATTTGAACAGCCCTTACCGTATCAAAGATTTTATTTTAAGCATTTGCTGTGAATACTCTTATCCATGATCTACCGAATACTGCCGTTTTACTTCATGATATGACATACAAAGGATTCCTTGTTGAGAGTCACCGTCACCTCTAGTTTACCTAAAACGTTTAAATCATTATCAGAATAAGAATGAAACAGTATGAGGCTAGGTTTTACTTTAACATTACCTAAATATTTCTCATAATCTACTCTACTAATAATAGAAACAGCTGAGCCACTATCGAGCTGTAATTTGGCATCCACTTCCCCTTTATGTATTTTAAACGCTACTTCCAACCGCTGTAGCCACCGTACGATTTGGTTTTATTATCGCAGAATTCAATAAAATTGGTGAGAACATGTGCTGTCGGCGTCGTCATTATATGGTGGAAGTTTCTTGATGCAAAAATTTTCCTTGGATCGATTTCTTTAATTACCTCGTCGCCAATACTGTTGTGTTGATTGTTTAAACCTAACGGTGAGTACCATCAACACACAAATAATTTACTCAGACGTAAAGATTTATTTTTCACCTTCTTACACAAGTACATTTATTAACGTTACCTCAAACATCTGTTTTTTCCATTACATACACTTTTATTACGCCTAAAAAGGCGGTGTCTTCGATAGTGTTAGTGTTTAGCAACTTCTTTATCGTTTTTGATACTAAGTCCCAAACTTGTAGTGTATAGGGACATTCAAATATCATGTGGAAAGCGTCACACCTAACTGTTGGACATTGGAGACATGTATCAACACTCCTGATTTTTTGAAAATCTCCATGTTATTTCAGACACATGTCCGATTGTTAAACTATTAAACACAGTCTGCCACTGTGTGGGAATTTGAGACCAGTAATTGGTTAATATCTGCTGGGCTTGAAGTTGGAAAAAATTTGCTGTTAATTTATTTTGCAGCCTTTTCCGTGAGTTTGAGCTTAATGCGTGATCTCGATTCTAGTACTCGAAAACAAAAATGTTGTTATAACGAGAGAGGATTGAGTCATGTTCAATAAACCACCCGTTAAAGGTAGCTGTAATCCTCCTATAATGGTTTATCGATTCCTTTTCTAACATTTCACACGGTGTTTGTAGACGTTCAAGTAAACATCATTCTTGCAGCCATGTACCACCAGATCGAAGATCGCTTATCGTAATGAATACTGCTTGTTCCCAAACCGCTGTAAAAATTAATCGAATTGTTCGGGTGGATAACGTAGACAGTAAATGTTGGAATTTTTTAAAGATCAAAATTCTTGACAGTAAAGTCGTACTGCTGAGTAGTCTTAATTACATCTATAATAAATTCAGATACGATATGCTTCTATGGTATACTTTTTTCTAAAAACAACCACTGCCAAGTTAAGCCAAGAGAATCAGTTTTCCTTAAAGTGTGATCAACAATAATTTGCCATTTTTTCTCACGTTAGTGCTAACCATATTCTTAGGGTTTTTACCTTTGGATGGAATGTGAACAACTCCTACTCCTCCTTGTCGTATGGGAAGACAAATGATTTTGAGAAACCCAATATTTCCCTTTCAATATAAAGTTATTAATCTTCCTTTGTAGACAGATTTGTTGTTGACACGTTATGGGTAAGCAATGAAGGATGTGCCATAGATTTGGTGCAATAAATTGATCCAAGATGGTTTTTCGCCATATAATTGGCACTGAAGGTAATCTCCTTTGTGTGTGTGCGTACGTAAGTGTATGTCGGTGTCTGTTTGGCTCTGTGTGTGTCTCCGTACGTTTATGTGTGTCTGTGTGAGTCTTTTTGTGCCTGCATGTGCGGGTTTTTTTTTGTATTGGAACGTGCGTGTGTTCGTGCCTGTGTTTTTACGTGGTAATTAAATTTTAAACTTAATTTTCGTTGGGTAGTAAATAGTAGTAATATTAGTATTTGTTTTCGTAAATAATTATAGTCAAAATAATCACTTAATTAGATTTGCAGGAAGATACATATAGTTTTGTAAATATTTTTTAACTAGTCTAGACATCTAGCGGGGAAGAGTGAATGTAGGAAAAGTACAAATTTTATTTATTTGATGAAATTGCAGGTCACTGTAATTTTCTATAGTTGTGGAAAAAAGGGCTATTTAACTTCTTTCCAATTGCCAGTAAAATGGCACGTTTAAATTTTATCAAGATAAGAATTTTGAATTTGGTTGAATGCTATTGGTGGTCGGCCATCTTAGTGAAAAGGCTAAAGCTTGTTAGAAAGGTAGATTTTGAAAAGATCAAACTAACAACAATTAATCCCTTTATAATTAAGGTAACTATAATTATAGTTACCTTAATTATAAAGGGATTAATTCTCAATTCACCTCTGGAGGATAATAAATCTAGCGACCATCTGAGAAAGACACGAAACCTGAAACCCTTTTCACAAAGCTAAAATTTAATTCTTTAATAACTGATGTACTGATCTATATATTGTCCCTAGGGTTTTAGTGACACATTTTAGTCGCAACTTTTAGTCACACCTTTTAGTTGCACATTTGAGTTGCACCGTTTTATATGCAGTTAAACTCTAATTGCACAGTTTTGTTTTCACCTGTAATTTGGATTAGCGTTTCAAGATACGATCTTATTCATTAGTAAGAGTTCAAGTGACGAGTACAGTTTGTAGTAATTGGAACTCAACTTCTGTAATTTTGGTTATACGTTTCTTTGGGACATCATAATACACGTCTCATGCATCCTGAAGATGATAGGATTTTCACTTGTATATATTAGGATTAAGAATATTTAGCGCACCACTCCATCACATAAAGGAATGGGTATATGGAATGTGGTACGAGCCTAGTAGGTCAATAGGATCTGGTCAGCTGGTTAGTAGACGCAAGTTTAGAAAGTTCAGTATAGTTGGATTGAATGTGTATTCATTGTATCGTCTAAAGCCTACAAATGTCAAGTAAATGATACTCACTTAAGTTCGTCAAGTACCATCCTCGGGAATTGGAAAAATTTAAGAACTATTGTTTCATTATTGAGAAACTTACCAAAATCAAAAGTATTCGTTGGGAATCAGCAAGTACAATTGTGTTTATATAAAACCACCACCAAACTAGATTGCAAATAAAAATTAGTTCTGTTTAATGTAGAAATTAAAAGCTACAATAATAAGCGCATGCAAGTTTTGGCAAAAATAAATTTCATTCTGATTAAAAGTAAAGGGCATGCAAGCAAAAATTAAAATATATAAAGCTTGGTAGCCATTCGGTGTACTTATTTTAAACACATATGTGGTGATATTTGCAAGACGAGCGGATACACAACCGATGGACGCGACTTCAGTGACATCTACCGCTAAAAGGTAGTAGTCTGTATGTGTAGCGGTAATATTAAATTTTGCACAAGGCGTCATTCGAACTTAAATGGAGACAGCTTCTTGGTTCTGCACGTAAAGTGCAGTAGTTTGCAGTGGCTGTTAACAGTTCAGATTTATTTCTGAATTGATTTCTATTTAATGAAAGATATAAAACATTTGATTTATACAAATATTTTTAAAATACTTTTTTAATGAGACTAGTAAACTTTCTTAAATAACAGGGGTATTATATAGGAATTTAATTCAACGATTATTTCCATTATAATCAAAGCCCGATTATTCATTTTGTGAAATGCTTATAGAACACAAAATATTGGTTATCTTTCCTGAAAGATAGAACCAGTAATAAAACTTATTCAGATTAACGAAAAAATTTGTTAACATCCATATTCCAATATTCATCTCTATATTCAGTGATAGATAGATAACATTTGATTGATACAAATATTCTATGCAAACCGAATCATACCTGTTTCATATACTCTTTTTAATGAGACAAGAAAACTTTCTGAAATAAACGGTGTGATATGAATCGAATTTGAGCATTACTTCCATTACAATTGACTGGATGGATACACAACACAATATACTGATCTTGTTTTTTGAATGATAGAACCAATTAAGAATAAAAAAGGATTTATTTTTACCCACATTCTAAGATTTAAACAGTTGAAATTATTACTAAGCGGGCAATATATAACACTCGATTACTAAGTATAAAACAATAACCAACAGTATGTACAGATATAGACTTTGTTAATTTATAGATGTTTTTCTTGCTATATGAATGATCTGAAAAATCATGTCTCAGAATTTTGTGCTTGAGCATCCTTCTTTCTTCCGTACTTGGTTTTTTATCACTCTTGACTCATTGTTCACACAACGTTTCTTCTTAGTGGATATGAATCTAATTTGTGGGGTTATCTTTTTATTTGAAGGTTCCTTCAATCCTTCCTCCTTCTGGGTATAATTTGTAGAGCTATTGTTGCAAAGGCTTATTGCAGAATCAAGATGTTTCTCGATTTTTAATAATGAATCATAATCTGTACCTGTGTTTACTCTCCCACATAGAAAACTATTTTTTTCTTGAATTCTACTGACGATTCCTTCGTCTGATTGAATCTGTCTTGTTTCAAACAAAGATAGATCATTTGTTTTGATTTCAACAGAAGTGTCAATTGTAGTAGTGATATTATCACTACCCACAAAGTTTTTTTCTTGGCAGTAGTTTGCTACAGCATGAATATGTTTACACATGACAAATTTTATGAAATACATTGCAATTTTTACACTGGAGTCGACAATTTTTAAATCTACAATTTTCTAATTCTTTTTTGATAATATAAAATATCTGATTATCTTCTTCAGAATTTAGTTGCCATGTATGATCATCAATAACGATAACATCAGTTCGATTAAGATTCAGTGATTGCACTTGATTCTTCTCAATCGAACTGATTTTACCATTATTTTTGCCTTTTATGGATTTCATAACTCTATCAAAAAATTTATCCCTAGTGTATTTCATTAGAGCATTGATAGCTTTATCAAGTCGTTTAACTTTTTTTTCTTCTAAGTAGATGTATTTGATGATTTTGTGGACTGCTTCCATGTACATATTGGTATTGATGCCTAAGCCATATCTATGACATCGACTCGACTCTATTAGCATAGAAATTATTGAAATAAATATCAAGTTTCTTCATTGCCTCTACACTCAGAAGGTCATTTACTGTATTAGTCAGCAAATGTTAGAACTCTTCTACGTTATCACAATCCATAATCATTCGCACATTTATATACATTTGCCTTTACTTCATGACTTCCTTCAACTTCTTTCAAATTTTTCCTCCAGTTCTGATCTACATGCCAAGAGCATAAGAGCCTATGTAGTGGAATACTATTTCTTGA
>JARFJB010002146.1:930000-975000 GCA_036346205.1 Vesta saturnalis | reverse complement strand
GCTTGCCATCAAGCATAAAGTCCACTCTTGCAACAATGTCCAATGAAACATGTTCTAATAATGTGTTCAGGTTATTCTTTTTTAACAGTGCGACGAGTTCTGGAAGCTCCCACCATTAACTTTTTTTTAAACAGACCTCTTCACCACTCATCTTCATCCTATGCACGTCAATAAATGTTCGATCATTAGGAACCTGTCCTAAAGGATATCATTCTCGATAGATACGTTGAGCTTTGGAGAAATTTGACCGAGCTTCCCCGTATTCCCTGAATTCCTCAAACGTATAGTGTCCGCCAAAAAAGATCGATCATTTTCTGTTGTAAGTATGAATGGCTCAGTTCTTAAGTTTTCAGACACTATTACTCTGTTGGGTATGACTGTATCTTCAAGTCTCTCTTGGGTTGACCATCTTCTGTCAGCTACCAATACAGCTGCTCGTAAAATAGGCTTTTTGTACAGATCTAAGCAGTACTTTACCTCTCCTTCTGCTGTATAAGGGCCAAATTCGGCCTCATCTGGAATATAATTCTCACCTCTGGGTTAGTATTCCCCAATACGCTCTCGATGTCGTTGATCGTATTCAAAACAGAGCGATTAGGCTTATAAATGACCCGTCCTTAACTTCTCACATACAGTCCCTTGAGCATAGAATGATGGTTTCAGTTCTTTCTTTGTATTATCATTATTAAAGCGGCAATTGTGCGGCTGAATTATATTCTTTATACCATCTCGGGCTTTTTTTGCGAGAAACACTCGGTTCGCTCATTCACATCATCAGTATGCAGTACAAATCTCCACTTGTCGTACCAAACGGGCGCAATCCACATTTTTCTACACGGCTTCTAAACTCTGGAATGATTTCCCTAGTTCCTGTTTTCCTCTCACTTATGATATGAGAAAATTTAAGGTAGCTGTTCATAGGCATCTATTGGCAATTCATTATCACTCTATCCATGCTCCTAAATGTTTCCGAGTTCTTTAGCACGATAGGCCAAATTTAGCCTGTTCAGGTCCACAATCATAAAAAAAAAGAGAACCATTTTAGGAACACAAAATAATATGTACTATTAGAGTGATGCTGATGAAAATAACAGGCGATGGAAATTTACGAAAAAACAAACGATATCCATGACACTTGTAAAAATATTATTGTCTTGTTAGAGGTATTTTGTGTTCTTGTTTAAGTTTTTCATTGATTCTCTTATTGATTTTTCAAAATTACTTTCAAAAATGGTTCACTACACTTTTGAAGAATACAGGGACATAATTATGTGTTACGGCGAAGCTAGATCAAGTTCTTCCGAAGCTCAACGTATCTATCGAGAACTAGGACATTTATTGACATGCATTACCATTTGGGTGATAATGGCTGTTTTAAAAAACCAAAAGTTAATAGTGGAATTTCCAGAACTCGCCGCACTGCGCGAAATGAAGAAACTGTTTTACGAATGGTAGAAAATAATCCAAGAACAAGCATCAGGAAAACAAGTTCAGCGGTACGAAATGTTAACCACGAATCAGTTAGACAAATTTTCAATGAACTTCTTCGCCCGTATCATTTCCAAAAGTTTCATTCACTATTAGAACATGACTATCTTCCTCGTGTACAATTTTGCAAATGGTTGCAAAATCAAAGACACAATATTTTTTCTTCAATTTTGTGTACTGATGAAGCTGGTTTTAGCCGTGATGGTGTTCTGAACCTACATAATATGCACCATTGGAGTGATGAAAATCCTCATCAAACCGTAATTAGAAGTCACCAATATGGGTTTTCTATTAATGTGTGGGCAGGTATAATTGACAATTACTTAATTGGCCCATTTGAATTGCCCAATCGATTGACAGGTGAACTGTATCTAAATTTCTTGGAGAATGAACTAAATTCGTTATTAGAGGATGTTCCATTGGCTATTATTGGTAGAACGCGTTACGTGCATGATGGCGCGCCAGCTCACTTTTCTCGATTGGCAAGGGAATATTTGGGTAGCAGATTTTCATTTTGGGGATTCATGAAAAATATTTTTATTCTGCAGAAATACATAATGAAGAGCAACTATGGATAAGAATTATGGAATCCGCAGATAGATTTCGTAATAACCCAGGATATTTCAAAGATGCCGTCAATCCTTAGGAAGAAGAATTGAAAAATGTATTCAAGTACAAGGACAACAATTTGAACATCTTCTAAAAATTTAATGTTTTTTTTTAATCGCTGCTCTTCATTGTTGCTATTAAAATTTAATCGTTGAAGTGTTATGTCATTGTTTTTGCAAATAAGTTACTTTGGCGCTTTTGGATAATTTGCATGCATCGGGTGCATTTTTCTCGTAAACCGTTGGTCCCAGCGACTTCAATAAGGTATTTATTTCTGAAGCAGAAAAGATGGGAAAACAAATTTTTGCAGTCGAAAATGGCATACAGTGTAAGGCAAAAAAGTTAGGACCGATTCAAACAAGATGGAAACCTGTATGTGGCGCCCTCTATCATAATAAAGGAATTAAGGTCATATTTGAATTCTGGGTGATAAAAAGCCTCTGTATAAAAAATTTCGTCCGCTTATTACATCATTGTAAGAATATATTAAAAAAAAAACAAAAAAATAATTAAACTTCAATACCCTATATCTTTTACACGAAGGCGTTGCGCACCTAAGTTCATAGATACTTTTTTTCTTATTTTAGTGTCCTCCAGCGCGTGGCACTATGAATGGCACTTTTTCTATGTCTCCCTGTATATATATATATATATATATATATATATATATATATATATATATATATATATATAGGGTGATTCTAAATCGAATAGCACAATTGGTACCAGTGCATTTGGATGAAAAAATAAGACGAATGAACTAAATGTACCTAAAGTTGCACCCTTGAGGAGTAACAGAGTTTTGAATGTAGTAGAGCCAACCCATATTTACTTCAATTTATCTAGAACGATGTGGTGTAAGGAATGCATATTTCTTATTAATATTATTTAAATGTATCCACCAGAGGCGCTGCTGTCGACTACATGCAACATTCATGCTTGAATTTTTGTTTTGTTTTTATAATTTTCTCACCTGCTAAAAAAAATTTTTAGTTTTTTGTTTCAGAATTGATGGTTTGGAGACAACCAAAGTATTTTATAAGGAATGACATGTTCCGTTAAGTTACAAATAAAAAAGTTTTCACCTTGTTCAGTCCATCCGGGGAAAGTAAGGACCATTTCGGAGCATAATTAAGGAAATTTGTTGAAAATATGGAATTATTACTATGTGCTAAATTTTCAAACATCAAATTGACTTATATTCTTAAAATGTAACATGACAAAAAGTACTGTATTATTTGTTTTCGCAAAATGATTGGACATTTGTGAAATTTTACACATATCCATAAAACCACACTCCCAATAACTTCCCTTACTAACATTTTATTTTATTAATGACTAAAGTGGCACTTTGTGTCTACATAAAATGTTTGTTCTCAATTTTCACGGTCGCCTAGAATTTTAAAAACTAAAAATGTGCTTGAAATCCTTTTTAGTCCTAGCAGGGGTGTATCGCAAAACATCAAAACCAGATTAAAAAAATTTTCATCAATTACGCTTATAGTGAGGTCAATCCGGGAACATACTGAATATACCCAGTGCGTCAAAATAATTTTACAAAATCAAGATATTAATGGTGAAATTTCAATTTCAGCGAACAGAGACATACAGCGTATCTTTGAATGGGGAACTAATAATCAAGTTTAAAATTATGTCAACAAAACAAAAGTGTTGTAATGTGCCAATTTTTGGCTACCGTTGCCTTAATGCCTTAATGCAAGTTTTTCGATTTGTTATTATTTGTAAATATATTTACATAATTTGTGTATATTTAGAAGTCTTGTAGTATTTTTTTTTCTTTCAGTTATTATACTTTAGTGGATATGTTAATATTTCCTCCTTAATATATATATATATATATATATATATATATATATATATATATATATATATATATATATATATCATACATGGTGTCCAGAAAGGTGTGGTCAAAACTGCTAGGACGTATAGAGGGGCTCAAAGTAACCCTAGTCTTCATTTGCATTTTTTTTTCTATCTGACTTCGTTATGTAGTTATAGGATTTCAAAGTCAGAAGTTAAAAATTGAATTTCAATGATAATTTGTAAACCGCTTCTTCCATTACTATAAAATTCAGACACCCTACTGCCTCATAGAAAGGCATTTTTTGATATTTAACTGGAATTCATTGTACCTTTATTGTACAGGTAAAGTCAAAATTAAGTTTCGAACGGTTTCGATCGGTTAATAAAAACTGAAAAAAGTTAATACCGCTACAACTTTAATAGAGATATGATAGTACATTTTTTTGTTTGACATGGATTCACTAAAATGCAGTTTTCTCGAAAACGGTAAGGAATATCGATTTCGCACAAGAGTACTTTTTTTGTTGCTAAATGATAGGGGAATGAAACTACTATAGTAAAATTCCAAGATTGTCAATACTGTCAAAAATTGTGTTAATTTAGAATCTTAATTTTGACTTTACCTGTACAATAAAGGTACAATGAATTCCAGTTGAGTGTCAAGAATGATTTTCTATGAGGTAGTTAGGGTGTCTAAATTTCATGGTAATGAAAGTAGCTGTTTAAAAATTATCATTGAAATTCAATTTTTAACTTCTGACTTTGAAGGCAGGCCAATAACTCCGTAACGAAGACAGATAGGAAAAAAATTCAAATTGACCACACCTTTCTGGATACCATATATATATATATATATATATATATATATATATATATATATATATATATATTACGAATAACCGTGTACATATTCTTAATGTCTATAATGGGTATTTAGCCACTTCAAATTTGTTTTATGTGCAAGGCTGATATCATTTTTCAGTTCCTTGTGCGTTCCAATGCATGTTGTATTTTAAGATTACTACCCTGCATAAAGTATGCAACTGCTTTTAATTACATTCTTGTATTAATTTATTGTATCTAATAGGGAAACTCTCTCCCCTTGCATTAAAAAAATTTTGTACCATTTGTAATTGAAGATGTATGATTTTATTTCGTTTAAGAAAGCGTGGTCGAATGACGCCACCGTGTCAAAATGGCCTGCATGTTGATGCAATACGTTATCTTGAAGAAAAATTTGGATTGGAGATACCTTTTGTTTTTGTGTGATTAAATATGGAAACAAGCAACGTTTCGCCTGCTGTTAGTTATTACCGCTTTAGTAGCCACAAGATTTCTGTTCCATTTATCTTTAGATTATTGAAAAGTACTAGAATTTTCCACACCTGATGTTTTACCTTATCGTATTGTTAAGAAATGAAATTCTCGATAGCAATTCATTTCGATATAGTGTATTAACTTTGTGTTGAGTATAATAAGTAAGTACGCATACTTTTTGTGAAAATTGCGTTTTTACTGAGTGGACAAGTTAGATGAACTTACTTCAGTTGTGTTTTGTTGACATAGGCCAAAACTTTGTTATTACATTCAAGTTATTCAGTTTGAAACATTTTTTATTTTAAATAATTCTACGTAAAGACATGTTATATTTTATATATAGTTTACGTATCAATTAAGAATTAGTTTGGGATCGTGAAGCATTGCGTAAAGTTGAATATTGTTTAATTCGCTTTCATGCGGAAATTAATAGCAGATATTATTTTGTTTTATTAAATATACATATAAATACATCAAGATTACATGCTGTATTAAAGTACAACATTCTCATATTTGTTGTATTTTAATTGTATAGCCTGAAACGAATGGCGCCTGACGATATGCATGTCTGGATTATAGCTATGGAATTATCTCTGCCTTTCTTACCACCCCATAAAGAAGAGAACTCTCAACCTACGGTAAGTTTCGTAAGTAACGTACTGAGCTAGGCCGTGGTACAAAATTACCCTTTTTATATAAGTGAAGATTTTGCTTTAAATTGGCTTCCGGGAGCAAGTTCGATTTTTATACGTCTATATCATTCACATCATCAGCACGCAGTACAAACATCAACTTGCCCTACTCAATAGATGCAATTTACTTTCTTCTACACGGCTTATAAATTGTGGAATGATCTTCGTAATTCCTGTTTTCTACTCACTTATAATACGGAAAAATTTAAGGTAGTCCTTCATAGGCACCTTTTAGCAGTTCAATATGTCCATTCACTGACACAAGTAACGATTACATGCAAAACATACACCCCAGTCTTTTCGGTCAAGAGTTACCATTCTTCGTGTCTTTAATATGTATAACCTATTAAATAGATTCAGTTCTGTTATTTGTTTAACTGTCACTACATGACCTTCAAATTTCTTCAAACTTTCAGCATATTTTCAGAGGGTCCTCAGGTGGCTTTATGCAAAACCTGAAAGCTGTATTGTTAATACTTGCAGAGCTATGGCTACCTAAACTTTGGACCTTTTCAGTTTGCGCTGTTTCCAACAAAACAAGTAACTTTAACAAGGCACCAGGCCATTTCTATAACTACTGTAAGCAAAAAAATGCATCATCTAACACAACTTTTTGTGTAGAAATCAAATATTGCACTTCATGGCTCAAAATGGTATAAATACACAAATTTTAACATTCAGCATTCGCGAGAAATTTATGCCATACTTTTACAGGGAATATAAGTGACAATAGTAGTTATTAGAAGCCCTTGCTTTGGGACCTTGGTACCATTCAGCTGGTTGAGGCAACAGTAAAGTCTGAGCATTGTTGCGCATCTAGTTTAAAAGCAATTTCCAATTAAAAGTGCTCACAAAATTCTGACCTGAAAGAATAGGTCATGTTTAGGCTAAAAATCTCTAAAGTGTCATTTTTATATAACATTTTTTTATACTGTGTAAAGATCCAGAAAAATGTACTAAAAAAATTCGCAAAGTAATTATTTATTTTGATTAATTCTGTTGCAAATTGACCAATTCCGCCCGACCGCGAAATTAGGTCAACATCCAATCACGTCAGACCGCGGACTGCGACCCGAGAACATTATCTTTATGTTGCCGCCCTGAACAAACCATCCAATTATAGAACCGCTGCCGTCCTGAAGCATTCATCTGCCTAAAGAGGGCGGACATATGTGACAGGAATGGGGGGTAAAATACGACGGCGTGAGTTACCCGATATCTTTCCTTGAGAGGGTACAAGAATTACAGAAATGTTACGATATCGCTGACAACGAATTGCTGCTTGCTTTACCAGAACTCCTGAAGGAGGCCACATCGTTACGGTATCGGAATAATAAATGTTTATCCAGCACCAGGTAAGATTTTTTAAGAAGCTTTCGTCTACACTTCTTACCACCCCGCTATCAATTTAAATTGAAAGCAGAAATACGAAATCGTCTACAACGGTCAAGGAAGAATGCAGCCGAATATGCGAATGCTGTTCTCACACATATGCGGCGACACGGCGAGATGTCGGAAGACAGCCAGCTACAAAGGACATATGACAACTTACGCAGTAATATAAACATTATATAAGGTAGCGTGACAGTAATTTATCCGAATTGTTAGAAATAATCACGCAGTACGAGATGTTACCACCAACTGATCAGTCCCTTATATTACATACCTGCCGCCCGAAAGTACATTTCAGTGGCCTTTTTACCATACTAGTACCAGTACCGATTTCTACCAAACGTAGGGAGACCAGTCATGACCGAAGAAAAGAAAGCCCTTCTGATACCTACCGGCCCGAAGATACCTGTTGGAGCTGAGAAGGACAGGGACACATTAGAAGTAAGTGCACCCGACCCTTTAAACCATATTGCTCAAAATGTGGCCGAACTAACATACAGGGACCTTTAGGATTACCGGTCCGGATGCCTGCAAAAACCAAGAACCAAACTAAACTCGCCGAAGAGTGGAAAGCATTGCTAAACAAAGTAAAGAACTTTCCCTCACAAGAAACTAATCCGCCGCCCGCTACAAAACCCGTGGACGACTAATTCTTTCTCTCGCTACAAATTTTTCAACGGCCTGTATTAGCGTTAGTCGACACCGGAGCATCCCGCACGTACATAGGATCACAGGTAAAGAATTTATTAATTACAAATAAAATATATCCAGAATCACTGAATGCCATTAGCATTCGCCTGGAAGATAATACTCTTGCGGAGACGCGAGGCTTATATATTTTTCCAGCAATCTTAGGGGACAAGAGTTATGGAATAGCGGGATACTACATGCCACAGTTATTCACCGACATGGTCCTGGAGTTAGATTTTTTACTTGTATAAGCTACTATCTACATGCATACAAAACAACTAGATGTATCAGGAATAAAGTTTCTCGTTACAAGCATACGCCAAGGATGGATTAGATGGAATACATAGCCCCGAGGAAGAACAACTTTCCGCAGTAGATAGTTGCTTAGAAAAAGCAAAGGGAAAATTTCAACGCAAGAACTCCCACCAGAATCTCGTTTCACCCTTAACCAATCCCGCCCGACCGCGAAATTAGGTCAATATCCAATCACGTCAGACCGCGGAATATATAAGCAGAACCGCGACGCGAGATCATTATCTTTCCGCTGCCGCCCAGAACAAACCATTCAATTACCGAACCGCTACCGTCCTGAAATAATCAACTGCCTACTTAAGAGCCTCCGTCCTGAGGTCGCCTGCGACCTACCGAACCGCTGCGTATATTTTTACCATCACCTGCCAGTACATCTGAGTAAGTTATAATTTGTTTTATCCTAATAATCCGACCAGTTGGAAAGATTTCTCTTCTGCCTTTGGTAGATTATAAATTGATCTCGCCTGTAAATTCATACACAACGCTGACACTTCCTCGGAGCTTAGGCCCGCGGAAAACAAACATACCTTACACAAATCCTCCTCTTTGCTTTTAGGAGTATTCCTGAAAAGTACTGAGGTTTCCTACGAGAATTATCCCCTAAGGCGTAGGCCTTTAGAGGTGGTTCTTGTACCTGTGCTTATTCAAAAGCCGTATGCCTGTTCGATCTAGCATTCCTTCTATCTAGCCCATGGAGCATGTAAAAATACCTTATTACACTAACAGCCCGACCCGCAGGCCCAAGATCAGATTATGTGATCATCCCAATCTCCGTTTCAGTCAGATTTGTTCTGTAGAGCCACTAGAAATCCCATCCTAAAATACTGACATTGAATTTACTGTATCCAGAATAATTAATGCCGTCCAACCATCATTTCCAGAAAGAAAGTAAATTTTCTTTAAATAATATCTGCTTCGAAAGAAAAATTAAAACTTTTCAATTTTAGTCAACGTAAAAATAGAAAACTCCAACTTAATTCTTTTGAAATAGAATATATATTTAAATACGATTGAATAGAGCTCGTAAAAACTCTCCTATAAACATTTTAATTAAGAAATTGTCATATTTCTAAAACATTTTTAAACCAGCATCGTGTACACCTTTAAAGTGTGCCTATCCAGTTACTTCTATATTATAAACAAACAACATATTTCTAATCAACACTGAAATCAAACTAGGGAATAAATTAATGCAGTATTTGGTAAATAAACGTTTTAAAGCTATAGATTCATGACACTCACGGTACAGTGACCTACTTATAGAATCATTGTCCCTTTTTAACTGCATATCGTTATCAATCCATTGTGTACGAAATTCTAGGTAAAATAATAAAATGAAATTCCATTCACATTTAGGAGCATTTGGATTTCTTTTATATTGAAAGAATTTATTATAAAATTAACTGTATTGAGATTCTTGAATAATTGATTTGCGGAAACAGAAGTTACTTAATATCATCGCACAAAGGAGTTGCACCTGAAAGCCAGGTTTGTATTTTAAATTGTTTGATTTACAGTAAGTCGCCCTGCTACCTGGATGAAAGCTAGCCGCCTTTTGCTACCTGAGGAACCTAATTTTATTTTCAAGTGTTTCAAGCCTTTTATGTTATATATTTTCTTAGTATTAAGTGTAAAATATTTTTAGATTAAGTTATATATTTTAGTATTGTTATAAATAGGAGATAAATAGTTGGTTTGGTGTGTATCTTGCAGTTGTTAATAATATAAGAATCTCCCCAAAATATACAGACTTGAAAGCGATGTCGAGCCCACAGCATATAGCTCTTAAATAAATAAACCATTGTAAACCCCATAACTAGGGGGTTACAACTGTATAGAGGGCACATTTTTTACTATCATAATCATCACACTGTAGATTGGGACATTCAAATATAAGTAATCAGAAACAGCTTTTAATATATGTACATCTATACTGAAATAGTATGCCTCATTTTATATTTTTCATCATATAACATTTTCATCATATATTATTATAAGTTTTTGTTAAGAACGAATAAGTTCAAAGGTAGATACGTAATTAAAAATTATTATTAATTAATAATAATTTTTCATCATATAGTTGAGCTTGACTCAATCAATAGCAAATCTGCTAGTCTGCCTTTTTTTTAATAATATTACTTGTTGATAAGCTGCACTAAATGAAAATTGTATTAGCAATTTTAGCATAATTATATTTATATCGATTTAGTGAAATTTTTGTCTTAGGAAAGGACACGCATGCATTGTTAATACGAAGTGGTCTTATATAGCAGGATCAATAATAATCGTAGGTTATATCCTAAGATCTATGAATTTTGCCGGTTAAAACTGTAAGCAGCTTTTTTTTTAAACTTGTTTAGAAAATATTTGAGACTTAACAATTCAAATTAAGAGCTCGAGACCGCATATCGAGGGCCTTTTGTGAATTATTAAATAGAGAATATATTCCTAAAAAACAAATTTAAAGAATAATAGCTGCTATAGATTTAACCACAATATTCATAGGTCGAGGGGTATATGTTAAGATTATTTACCAAATCAGTTTTACACACTATGCTCACCAGAAAGATGCAACAAAAATTGTAAATCTGGTTATAATCAGATTTACCATTTTTACAGTTTTTAATAAATTAAAAACTGTCAAAAAGGTAAATAAAAGGTAAACAAAGTTGAGACTACCAGCAGTGTTGGGTAGGATCTAGATCAAAGTGATCTAGATCCAGGATCTAGATCCACTAAACGGATCTATGATCTGCATCTAGATACTTTGCTCTGCTAGGATCTAGTATCTGGATCTAGATCACATTTTAACAGATCTTTAGTACTTGAATCCAAATATCCATTAGAATATTTTAAAATGTATTTTAAGGGTATTTTGTGAAATTTTTAACTGGCTTGAGGCAACAGAGCTTTATATTTAAAAAATACATTATGCTCCGTTACGACCTTTACATCCGTACCCCACAGAGATACATACACATTTACACAATTACCTACTGCCTGAGGCATGTTAAATTCCGAAATAACCAATAATAGAACTATTCATTTCCTTTGTCAATATTTCCGTCGGTTGTTTTTGTTTCCCAAAGCTACAAAGGCAGGTAATGACAGCTAAGTGCTAATCTAATGACTTAATGAGTAATGACAATGGGGTCATCCATCCATTAAAGTACGTACTTAAGTTAAGTGGAACTGGAATTCCCTGTTGCTAATTTAATCGAACAAAAGGAGGTATAGAAAAACAACAATCTTGTCTTCAGTTCTTAAGAATACGACTTTAAGTAAAGCACATTTGTTAATTGTTAGTTAGATCAACAATGAGTGACGAAGCTGAATTAATGGAAGTTCCGCCAATCTTAAGCGGTAAATTTTATAAAATTTTATCAAAATGTGACAACAAGATAGTGACCCAGTGTCCAAATTGTCCCGCACAAATACAAGGTCATGTGACTTCAACTGGAAATTTTATTCGGCATATGAAGGTATGTATTAATATAGTTTTTGGCAGAATTTTAGTATCATTTATTGGATTCTTGCGAAATACATCATCTGATATATCAAAACGTGATTTGTAGACTTAATTTTTCTTATTAAATTCTATATGAATTACGTAAAGTATTTTTTGTTGCAAAATACTTAGTTTCTCGTGTGTAAAAGAACGTTTACAAAAGGTTGAGATTTATTTCTTAAAGTCCCTAATGCATCAAAAAACTTTTTTAAATGTTTATGATACCTGTATTCATAAAAGATGGGATTCAGTCGCTTTCAAAATTGGTGTTATCTAAATTTTGACTGAAACTTGAAGTGACTTCAATCTGAATTTTATAAATTAACATACACTTTCTCCTTTTTTCTAGAGAAAGCATCCAGTAACATTTAGCAAATTCGATGCAGAAAAGACAACAAAAAAAAGTAAAACCGAAATTTTATCAATGAAGAATTTCAACAAGACTAACATTTTTCAACGATCTACCAGTTCTACCACAAAGAACTCGGTTAACAAACTCGTCTTAGATTACATAATTGAAGAGATGAGGCCTATTTGTACAGTCGAAAAACCCGCATTTATTAGGTTAGTAGAAGGACTTTCTGGCAAAAACCTTGTGACCGAAAAACGCTCAAGAGTAAATTAGAAGAAGAGAAATCAGCAGTTATTGGTGCTGTAATAGAAGAATTAAATAAAACCAAATACGTCTGTACAACTGCAGATGTTTGGAGCACCAATAACAAAAGTTATCTTGGTATGACTGCACACTTTATCGATAGTAATAGCTTCCAACGTAAATCTTTTGCATTAAGCTGTAGGCGATTTAAATTTGCACACATTTGACAGAATTGCGGAATTAATAAGTGAAATTCATAACGAATACAAATTAAATCTCGGTAAAATTTCAGGAACGGTAACAGATAACGCAAGCAACTTTAATAAAGCTTTTAACGTACTTACTGCTTCTATATGTAATAAGAGCAGCGATAGCGAATTAACAGAGTTGCAAAATCAAAATGATGTAGATGTTGAATCATTGCCTGCTTTTGATACTGACAGTACTTACGTGCTTTTGCCCGAACATTTTAAGTGTTGTTCGCATACACTCAGCCTTGTAATTACGATAGATGCAGCTAAAGAATTTGAAAACATAAGGTATAAAAAAATGTACGATACTGTTTTTGGGAAAGCTTATTCTTTATGGAATTTAGTGAGTAGGTCAACTAAGGCGTCGGATCAGTTAGAAAATGTTTGCGGTGTCAAATTGAAAGTTCCTTGTCCTACTCGTTGGAATTCCATGTATGACGCATGTGTTAAACTAATTAATATTGAAGCAAAATTAAGTGATGTTTGTAAGTTATTAAAATTAGACGTGTTCCAACTGTCAGATTTTGTGTATTTAAACGAATATATTTCTGTTACAAAACCTATAGCCGTTGCAATAGATATTTTACAAGATGAAAAACTTGTCAGTTAGGTACTGTTTTGCCAACACTTTTCAAAATTAAAGCTAGCTTAGAAGCAATGACAAAACTGACATTTTGTTCTAAATTAAGAGAATGTTTATTGAACGGCTTTACAAGACGTTTCTCTAATATAATGGATATTAAAATTCTAGTAGTCGACCATACCTGTTATCCACAATTTCTAACCCAAAATTTAAATTATGGTGGTTAAAAATTACCCCCTTTAAAAATGAAACAGCATTCTGTCAAACGCAATTATTGTGTGAACTTAACAATTCCGGATTTCAAGAAAATCTTAATAATTCAGAATCAGAAATTCAGTTCACACTTACTGAAAAAAAATCCTCTGCCGCGGACGAATTCTTTGATTTTTTAAAAATAAATACTCAATCGCAAACAACATTTGATTCAGAATGCACAAATTATTTTAAAGACACAAGCACTAACTATGAGCAATTAAATATGTACCCTGCTATAAAAGAAATCTTTTTAAAATATAATTCTATACTTCCTTCATCTGCCCCCGTTGAAAGGATATTTAGTATGGGTGGACTAATTTTAACTCCTCGTAGGAATAGATTAGGTGATGATATATTTGAGATGCTATTAATTTTAAAACAAAATAAAATAAAATGTAATTATGTAATGTATACTTATAATAATTTAGATAAATGTCCTTATCCTTATAATTGTATAACAACTATGTGTTAAGTTAAATTAACAATTAACATTGCAACTTGCAAGTGTAAATGTGTACCTAATACTAATTTTGTAATTTGTAGTGCGTTAAATAATTAATGTCAGTTTTCAATAAAAACCTATAAAAATTATATTTGTATATTATTTTTCTTAATAATTTAACCTTACGGACTAATATTTGTATTACATGAAAAATGATCATGGGAATGGGAGTACTACTCATCAGTAGCAATACTAGCAATTAAAGATAATATTAATAATTAGAAAAATCTCGAAACAATTTTAGGAATGTCGGATCTTTATAAAAGATCTAGATCCCATTTCAAGGATCTTTGATCTTTATCTAGATCCATTTTTACGTACGGATCTTGGATCTTTATTTAGATCAGTTTTTAAAAATGTGTTTGGATCTGTATCTAGATCCTAAATAAATGGATCTTACCCAACACTGACTACCAGTACAAGTAGTTTTATGACGACAGGTAGAATTATTCTGAAGTGTTTTAGTGAATATTCTTCAGAGAAGCAGGAACTAATTAAGAGACGCTCTGAGCTTGAACTTGAAGCAACGGCATTGATTTACTCTAATCATGAAAGTATCCTTTTAACTCGGTATGAGTTAATGCAAAGGGCTTGCTGTAATCCATTTTCAAAAGTGCTTCATAACAATACAAAAAAGGCTCTTCGATCGATGGTTATTTCCAAAGCAGGTGAGATCAATGCAGTGACAAAGAAGAAAATTAAACCTGGCCAAAAATAATGAACAAGTTTGTATCACTGACAAACTTTACTCAACATTGGATCCTCTGTGTGTGTCCCCTCTAACATTCCAAAAAAGTTAGTAGTCGTGATAAAAGGGGTTACACAAAGCAGAAAATCAGTAAGAAGCCCTTAGAAGTCAAATAGCTGTTGCATTTGTAACAGCTGTTACAAGTGGTTTTGGTCCTCGTACTCTGATTAAGCCTAATATAGGTGGAAGTGGAATTTGCCATAATTATTGTGATTACGATAAATTAATCGAAGGCTTAAAACAGAAGTACACAGCTTCAAGCAGTCCAGAGAAAATGCAAATTTTAACACTTGCACCAGAAAAATGGACCATTGAAAAACGGCTAAGGTATTTTCCATTTCAACAAGGCTTGTTAAACAAGCAAGAAAATTAAAAGAGTCAAAAGGCATATTGGTAATGCCAGAAAAAAGGAAAGGAAAAATGCTGTCAGAAGATGATGAATTTCAGTAAGACTAGGAGGAATAAAAACTAAAAAACAAGAAAGATTGATTCTAAGTAATTTAAAAGAAATCTTCTGGTCTATTGATCACGAAATTGATTTGAAATCGGCTTTTCAAAATTTTGTGAACTCAGGCCAAAATAGTGTGTTGTAGTCAGATCATCAGGAACACATTCAGTGTGTTTATGCATTTCTCATCAAAACGTCAAGCTAATGCCGGCAGCAAGCAGTGTTTGTGATGGCTATAAAATGCTGATCA
This sequence comes from Vesta saturnalis, assembly GCA_036346205.1. NCBI lineage: Eukaryota > Metazoa > Arthropoda > Insecta > Coleoptera > Lampyridae > Vesta > Vesta saturnalis. Next base: position 959,533 of record JARFJB010002146.1, on the reverse strand, counting down.
GTAAAGGTGTATGCAATCTAGAGTCAAAGGATTGTATGATGAATTAGTGCGATTCCGGGCCTGCAAGAAATAGTTTAGAAAGCTACTTGATTGATCTTTGTAATGACATTAACCCTGAGGAAAGTATTGAATATAAACAATGCATTCATACAGACCGTGATACTCTTGAAACTAGAAAGCTGGCTCTTGATGATTCCATATATGATCTTACCACACGACTAATGCCTCTCACAAGTCACCATTACATTGCAAATATCAGAGTACTCAACTGAGTTCACTCAAACAAAATCTCGAAGTAGATGAAGCCGTTGTTTTACTTGATTTCTCAGAAAACTACTCATGTGTAGTCCAAGATGCGGTACAAGGTTTTCATTGGGAAAACAGACAAGCAACTTTGCACCCATTTGTAGTATACTTACGCGTTTAAGCATTTCCATGATTAGCAATTGTTTAAATTATATTATTAAAAATCTGCTAGAGCACTTAAAGGCAATAAAGCCAGAGTTAAAATACATCTACTACTTCAGTGACGGCTCAGCGACCCAATATAAAAACTTTAAAAATTTGACAAACTTGTGTTACCATAAGAGCAACTTTAATATTTCAGCAGAATGGAACTTCTTTACAACCAGTTATGTAAAATTACCCTTCGATGGAATACGTAAACGGTGAAGCGATTGGCACCTAATGCAAGCCTGCAAAGGTCTGTTGATTTGTTTAAATTTTGCAAGCACGATATAAAATGGATTGAGTTTTTTTATGTATCAAATGAAAAAATTGACAGAATCCGGGGGAGGAACGGTTTTTTACGGGACGTAATCTCGCTGGAACGAGAGAAAACCATCAGTTCAAAGTTGTGAGTCAAAATTATGTTGAAGTTAACAAGGTGTCAAAGTACATAATGGGATTTACTGCTGAAGTTTTTATCTTGAATGGACAAGCAGCTCCTCGAATTCAAATATCAAGTCTCCAGCCTGGTCAATATGTTGCATGCACTTGTGACAGAAAATGGTGGGTTGCAAATATTGTGGAAGTGTTGTTACACGTCCAAACCGCACTAGGCGTCGTGCAGTCTTACCGAAGTAAACGGGTTGCCAAACCAGCTACAGTGAAAATGGGCAGGGTAAGGAGTAAAATTATTGAAAGGTAGTTTCAAACACAATGCTAAGTCCAGGAAAAATTGCCTCTAGGCGCCACCACAATCTTAAGCTTTGCTAAAATAAATATTATTAGGCGGGATGTTAAGTTAATCTTATTTGACTGTTAGAAGACAGGATTGCAGCCTACTCAGTAAAACCATTCACCACTCAAGTTCACTCACACTTGTCGTCGTAAACTTATTGAGCACACCCGTAGATATAAAAATTCCAAGTCATAAAACGTTAATTTAAATGCTTTTTAAGTATCCCTCGCATACCTATAAATTTATATTTCTAACTATTATAAAACTCTGAATTAAATAAACATAACTTAATTTAGAAAATAATCAAAATGAAAAGAAATTGGTTTAATAATTTTTATATCGACAAAACATTCAATTGTTGCTAAAGAATTTAAAAAAGAACGATCAGTGCTTTCATCATAAAGAATCTCTATATACTTTATTAACACTTTATCTTTAAAAATCATATTTAAGCATTCATCAATAGCTTAAAACTTTATTTAATACTTCCAATCTGTAACTTATGCTTAATAAAAATACTATTCTGTTAGTAGTGTTCTGTATTTGATTGACTGTAAAATAATTCAAAATAGTAAAAATAAAATTTTGTAATCGATCTGGCTCATTACGAAATTTTCAAATCAATCATTAAGCTCAAAAATATTCAAAGACTAATTTCAATTATCAATAGGTGTAACCCATTAGGTAAATTTGCACAGGTTAATGCTAAATTTTATCTCAGCTGACACAAATAAACAACGAAAGTAAATTAAATAATGGATATATATATTGACCAATTTGTAATTGTAAATATGTACACACACGTGGCTTCAAAATAACACCACAAAAACCAATTCTAATAGATTAAAACTTTCCCCAAACTCTGATATACTGCACACCTTTAAAAATATAAAGTTCGATTATCCTTTTTCTTATAATGAGAAATTGTTAACTCAACAAGCAAAAATGCACCTAAAATATAATCGTACTTGCATCGGTTAAACAGAATCTAAAACTATGTCTTACACATTACGTTAATTAATCCTCTATCCAATTATAGTGAAGTCCATTTGGTCTGCTTTCAGTAAACCTTTTTAAATTTGCACCCACTTTGGTACAAAACACAGAAGACAGCGGTATCCGTTAATGCATTAGGCTCTACACTCGCGAGCGAAGTTGTCTGTCGTTCACCCGCGTATTTCACATAGGCTCTTTGCTTTACTTTAAGGTTTGCCTTTCACGTAAACGTTTGCCATCACAAAGAATGTTTACTTCCACTTGTATAATGGAATACTTATTTGCTTTGTACAATCAATTTGGTATAACTAACGATTGTACACATATGGCAATTAATGTCCCCAATGATCACTAATCTCTGACTAAATTCACAAACTTTTAATTCGGTTACTTGAAGGGTTACTTTGGGCTTTCTTTTTATTATTAGATCACGCGCTTACTGAACACTTAACCGAATATTTTCCTGTTTTATTTTTAAATCTGCTTATTGCAGTATATATGCGTGCTGCTGAACTATAATTTTCACAAATAAAATCCAACACACTACTCGAAGGTCCCTTCAAATCGCCGCGCACACGATCTATACTTAAGCTGTGACCGAACTATTTGAACTAACCATCCCTTCAATTGGGCACTCGCTTATATACCCTCTATCCGCCATATTACCAAAATGTCTCAACATATTCGCGCCAACATCAAAATTTACCTATCACAATTGAAATCTCAAGAGTTTCTTTGGTGCGTCGAAGTTCTGAAAGTGGAACAAGACGCATACGGTGCCAAATAACCGTAGCCATCTTGAATTTACTTTTAAATTCACTTACAACTCTCCGAAAAAACCATTAATTGCAATACATTTACTCTGTACATCATTCAGATCATAACTCAACTTTATATGAAAATTTGCATGTGGGCGAATCCTATTTCCGCACAATTTAAGCAACTCAATCACATTCTAACAACTTCATTCTGGAACATACATTAAATTTTCCATTATTACAAAATTCCTGCAAACAAAAATATGCATACGTATTTCTTACTGCACATTAATACAATATCAATGTATCATAAACTCACTCATTCATACGTCTACAACCATTTCTTTAATCCAATTCTTTTAGTACACAGTAGCAATTTGGTAGTTTCTTACCAGTGCCGTCCCAATAAGAATTGCCCCAAAACATTGTTTCTCAAACAAATATAATGCTTGCAACATGAAAATCTGCCTACAACATTCAAATATATCTAATGCTTCATTAAAGATTTAGTGGCGTATCATTTACACCAACTTACTTTCTACATACACAAAAAAATTTTTTTTTCGTGCCAACCCTTCATTTACATGAAGATACGTTTCATACGTTATCAAAATACTGCATATACACGATGCGTCAATATAACCTTCCAGTGTTTTGGTGGGTTCCTGAACAGCAGATCATTTGTTTTCTTCCTACTCCTAACGCTACATAAACCTACAGCCGGGAATATTCTTACCCTAAAGTTGTTTAGCCAAATGCTGAAAACAGTTTTCAGCCCATGAATTAATGCAAAAGCATACAGGCTTGGGAACCATTAAGAAGCTTAAGTTAGGCTGGGAACCTTAGATAAAACACCCAATGAGGCTTGGGAACCTAGATAAAGAGATCCATTTTTAGGCTTGGGAACCTGTGGTGAAGACACCCATCATCACAATGACAGTAATATATAAGATGAACAATGATCCTCAAAAAGTGTTAACAAAAATTGCAATGCATAACCATCGCTGGCTGTTCAAACACGTTTTTGAGGCCATAGCTGTGAGTGTCCCAAGGTACTCAATAATAATCCTGAAAGTAGAAAACCTGCTCTTTCATCTGGTTTCAAAAAGTTTAAAATAAAAATGATACTGTTCAGAGTTTTGGTTTTGAAGATATCCCATTTTCCTAGGTATCAAATTTGCGTGCATCTTCAACTAGCTATAACTATGAATCTTTTTTTATGATTGTGGACCTGAACAGGCCTATCGTGCTAAAGCACTCAGGAATACTTAGGAGGATGGATAGATTGATAATGAATTGCCAATAGATGCCTATGAACAGCTACCTTAAATTTTCTCATATCATAAGTGAGAGGAAAACAGGAACTGGGGAGATCATTCCAGAGTTTAGAAGCCGTGTAGAAAAATGTGGATTGCGCTCGTTTGGTACGACAAGTGGAGATTTGTACTGCATACTGATGATGTGAATGAGCCAACCGAGTGTTTCTCGCAAAGATAGCCCGAGATGGTATCAAAGAATATAATTCAGCAGCACAGCCGTTGTAATAACGATAATACAAAGAAAGAACTGAAACCATCCTTCTATGCTCAAGGGACTGTATGTGAGAAGTTAAGGACGGATCTAGTCCAGTAGCAAGAGTTATACTGGGTTGGCTATTTATTTGGTAAGAGATACACTACTAAAAGTAAAAAATTTGGATTCTACACAAAAAGTTGTACTACCCAGAAAAAATTCTAGCTAGTAGATTGAATAATAAAGGAATGGTGCTCTATAAAAGTTCCCTGTTATTTTCAATTTCTAGCACACTCCAAAAATGTTGCGCCTTCTTTAGGTACCGCAAGGTAAAAGGTGAAAAAATTTGGCTTTCATCATTTGCATATCATGTCAGATGCTTATGATAATGTGTGGAAAAGAACTTAGAAAATGGTAAAGCGGGGATGATTTCTTATACAGGGTGTCCAGGAACTCTCCTGACAAACGAAAACTGCACATACTAGAGATGATTTTATGTCGATTTAACCTACATTACCTTAATCCAAAAATGGCTCCTAAGGGAGTTAGAAGATGGCAATCATTTTTTGTTAAATGTCTCGAGAACACCACTACGTAACAAGTTTAAACTGGTACAACGAACAAGTCGATAATGGCAAACCGGTCATTAAGAACACGATTTTCTTATTGCCATCACAAACGATCCATTTTGGGGATGGGGCGGGGGCTAACAGCGTTTTTTTAAGGAAATTTTTTCTTTTCAATTTTTTAACGGATTTTACATCAAATTTAAAAACTTTACGATCCTTCCATACAAAATGTACTCTTAGCTGAAATCGTCGTATCGTACTGTTTGCGAGAAAAATAGAATCAATTTTTTTGTTTCTGGCAGAAAATACGGTTCCATTGCTAAATTATGTTTTCAATGGCTGGTTGCGTTCTATTGCTAAATTATGTTGCCTGGTTGGCTGTAATAAATCAATCTGATTTTACTTGTTTTAATTAGTTATTTAATTTGCTGTAAAATTTTGTGGAAATCATGATTCATGAAACAAATGTTTAATTTTTTTAAAGGTAGTATAATACAATTAATGAATCTAATATAAAAAATAACATTAAAGGCAACTAACAACAAGAAGGACAGAATTTTTATAGCATACGCTCTATATGATGACCTTTTGCTTCAATACATAAAGCTATTCTTTTGTGTAAAGATTGTTTAATTTTTGCAAAAATTCCACGATTGTTTCTAATGTCATTGCAAGCACCTTCAATTCTTCCCCACAACTGATCACGCGTGCCTCTTGAAACAGCATAAACTAATGATTTTAAGTACCCCTAAATACAGAAATCACAGGGGTTTAAACCTGGGGATCTTGCAGGTCAATTGACTGGACCAACTTGTCCAATAAAATTGTTTACCATAACTATTGTTAAGAAATTGACAAACTTCAGCACTAAAATGAGCTGGGAAACCATCGTGTAAGAACCACAAATTCTGTCTGATCATTAGGGGAACGTCGTTTATTAAATCAGGTAAAACATTTTCCAAAAAATTAAGATACTCATGTCCCGCTAAGCGGCCAGATAACTCTACAGGACTCAGCAGATGATTACTGATTACAATTATCCAGACATTATTACTAAATCTTTGCTGGTGCTTAATCTCTTTTATTGCATGAGAATTTTTGTCAATGTACGCGTAACGATGTGCATTATGTAAATTAAACATCCCATCCCTGCGAACGGTAGTTTCATCGCAAAATAAAATATTAGAAAAAAAATTAGGGTCCTGATTATTTTTTTCCTCAACCAGTTTGAAAACTACGCGAGCAGGAAAATCACCATCTAACATCGCATGAACTCTCTGAAAATGAAAAGGATAACCATTTTCGTGATGAATAATGTCCCATTTGGAAAATTTGGAAATAATAGGGTACATAGTAGCGAGTCTTTTTGTGCTAATCTCAGGATTCTCTTCAATTTTCATCAAAACATCGAATTCGTATTCTTCTGTAACATCAATGTGCCTACCAGTTTCAGTATTCTTAGGAAATACTGAACCAGTTTCTCTTATTCCTTGGTGCAACGCTGTGAATGTTGAGTGACTGCGATGCGTTGTTTGGAAATTTTTGCGCGCATTTTCGTTCTGTTGCACGACCGTTACACCGTACTTCACCATAAACTAAATGCATATCAGCATATTCTTCATTGGAAGTCCTTAAAGTTCTATAAGTATACATCTACACCCATGGCTACTGAACAGTTTGGGTACTAACTAGAATATTTTGTGCCTTGTGCTCAGTCGTAGATTAAAGTGGGCCAGGTTCATAAAGTTATCGATTTGCCTTATTAACCAAAAAATATTTATGTACCTAGATATGTTCGCTTTAAAATACGGGGTTGCTTCTTCCTGAAACTAATAGTTAAATACTCGGACGCCAACTTGTTTTTAAATATGGAATAAACATGTAAACCATTATACAATGAAGTTAATAGACAATTTCTACAATAACAAATTTATGATATGATATGCAGCACACATGGCACGAAATGCACGTTAGTTGCCTATAGAGAGGTGAATTATTAACAATACGTTCGAAATTTGTTATAAAACTAACCATTTTGATTTAAAGCAACAATTTTTTATTTTTTTAATATAACAATATCTGTTTGACATCAAAACAATTTGACGTAACGTCATATTTTGTTGATTTGCCATAGTCAACTAGGCATTATAAACATAATTCAGTAATGAAACGGTATTTTATGCCAAAATACACATTTCAATGTATTCTTCTCGCAAACGTTACCAAGGTAGCCATTTTAACTAAGAGCAGATTTTGTATGGAAAATATCCTAAGTTTTTTAATTTGGTGTAAAATCCAATAAAAAAAAGCTGTTGGCTCCCCCAAGTGGACCGTTTCTGATGGTAATAAGGAAATTGTGTTCTCAATAGCCGATTTGTCATTATCGACTTATTCGTTCTACCAAGGTTGAACTTGTTACGTAGCGGTGTTTTTGAGATATTTAACAAAAGTGACTTGACGGTGCCATCGTCAAAGGGGTCTAGCTCCCTTGGGGTTTGGATTATCATGTCTAGTATGTGTAGTTTGCGTTTATCAGGAGAGTGTTTGAACACCCTGTATTGATCGACTTAACATGTAATCTTAATTATGCATCTTAATTATACAGAAATAGTAAAAAATAACCTTAATAGATTTTCAATTAATAAAAGCATGTCAAAAATGTGTATTATCCTAATTTTAATCAAAATATTGACTTTTCTTATATCGTATATATAAATATTTAGCTACCGCTGAAAATTTAATTTACTTCATTTAAAACCTGATTGTCCCAAATACACACTTTTTTGTGTTTGCCTTTTCGGGCACTCTACGCACTAAATCCGTTTATGTATATTAAATTATGTTATTTTATTTACTTTTTTATAAAGAATAAATAATTATAACTGCTGCTTTGTCCTTAAACTGTTATCTGTGTTAAGATTTATTTAATGTTTAATTTTTGTGATTGTATACATATGTTTGTTCGTATTGTTTGTTTTTTTTAAATGCATGTTAGCGTACCCTTATATAAATACATTTTTTTCAAATGCTGCAAAGTATTCAGTTCACAATATGAAGAGTGTTACTTTACTTGTCTGTTTGTTGTACACCTTGTATGGCGCGCACTCATATCCACATTTTAACCAAGTATGTATATAGATATAATTGCTGTGAAAACAGTAGCAACAAAATTATACAAAATTTAAAAAACACCGACTAAAAAAGACATCTAAAAGTAAAAAAAAATTCTTGAATCAAGGCTAATAACACTCGATTAAGTCATTTTCAAACAAAATAAAACTAAATCGAAACCTGTTCATTCGTTTGGTAGCTATGATTCAACAGACAGACACAGACACAGATACACACGTTATATTTGTCATATTTTTTCGTCGGGGGTTAGAGTCGGACAACTAGGATTACATTTATAAGACCTATCCTGTTTCTGATACTATGATTTGTTTTTACCCATTGATGTTTGTGATGCTTTATTTATCATTTTAGTCAATTTGCTCCCAAGTTATTCCTGAATGGGTAAAGTTAATAGAGCCACATGTGTCTAAATGTATATGTGAAACTGATGTGGAGCCAGAGTTGGCAAGAAGCATGCTTCCAAAGGCAAGGTTCATAGACAATGGTTGTCTAGGATGTTTTGCAACATGTTTACATAAAAACCTTGAGATAATGCGCCCTGATGGTAGCTTCAACGTCCAGGTGTTGTCTGACATTACTTTTGCCGTTGATTTAAAACTAGCAAAAAGATGCGCTAAAGAAACAGATGATATGCTGGATTTTTGTGATAAATCTTTTAAATTATCAACGTGCATTTATTTCACAGTTTTAAATCAGTGTATTTCTAATCATCATGGACGTTAATCATTTTATTGCTAGTTTTATATATGTAGTAAATAAAAAAGTTTTCATCTTAGTTTATTTATTACAAAGTGAATTTGTTGGACGTACCTACCCGCATCCTTTTCAACAAACCGTGGTTGTCCTTTTACTACTGAGTATGTGTATGGGAAAGTAGTGTGATTTGACACGATCAAGCGTATCAAAAATACTTTCCACGAAGCCGAAAGTAACCAGTCTTAAAATGTAATGCGATTTAATGGTAAAGAATACTATGAAGAAGAAAATCTTTTTAAAAAGCACGCTCAGAAAGTGCTCGAAGAAGAACATTATTTTTTTCTTTGCACCAAAATGTGATCAAAAATCTTTACGACTAAAAATAAAACGTGGGGCGCTCATCATAATTCATTTTTCTCCGTCACATATTTATAATATGAGCGCCACACGCTTTTATTTTTAGTCGTAAAGATTTCTGATCACATTTTGGTGCAAAGAAAAAATTATTTTTTCCCTTTTAGTGCACTTTTTACGATTAAATAAAGTGTGCTTTTTAAAACAGTTAATTTTTTTCGTAGTATTGTTTTTTACTTTTTAGGTTTGTTAAATATTTAAATCGAGTTATCAATCATGCTACACCTATTTGTTTTAAATCCATGATTTAGTTCATTCAAAATTTGTGTAAAAGAATTAGTTATGATTTAATTTATAAAAAAGGTGAAGCAATTTGTACGGTCAACAATGTCAAACGGAAGTGTGATGATAGTTAAAAAGAAAGTTGGTAATCGAACCTGCACCAATCGCGTGGCAGGCGATCATTTTACCATTAGACAGGAAGTACTCTGCCAGTTTGACATTGAAACTGCTATTTAAACCTTTGATAACTGAAATTTATGTTAATTATAGTGTAATTAATCATTTTTATGAACTGTAAATGCTAAAAGATTGTATTGCCATTTGCCATCGAGAATACATAGTTTTGAAGAGTTTCAAGTCGATTGAACCTGTAGAAGTAGTAAAAAAATCGATTGCATATTTTGACGCATACAATATACACACAGTGCAAGTTAAATAAAAGCGTGTAATTAAGCATTTTTTTATTAATTAGTTCAATAGCTTCAGAAATATTCGTATCGAAAGTTTTCATAAACTTTCTTGCAAAAGTTATCTTAATCATTTTAATCATAAAAATGTGATTTCTATTGCACCTACTTAAACTTTACAGTTTAAACTGAAAAATGTATAACTGTATATTCGCACCAATTTCGTAACGTGACCAAGACAAAAGAAAAAATTGAACATAACTATGCAAGCCAATCGTCACACATGTGATTCTCAAAAACTCAGCATGTTTAACTCAATTTTTATTTTAATAAAACAGTGTAAAGAACCAGCGTCCTTTACGTATGCTTTTTAGAATAAATTATTTGCGGACCATCCTATATCTAAAATTTCAAAAGTTTACGCGATATTGCACAACGAATAATTTATTAATCACCGCTGACGTGTATTTCTAAAAACCAGTAAGTTTTTGCACGTCAGAACGATTACAACCAATCGCATAAAGGCATCCCCCGCACGGTAGCCGCGAAGCCGCCCACAAATGCACCTTTATAAACCCGCGACACGCGTGAAAAAGAAGGATGAATCGAAGTAGATTCAAGTTAAGCCGATGTCCAGGCGCCGCCACCGTATCGATTGCTTCGTGTAAGCACCGACCTGCTAATAACCAAACCAGTAGCTGCCGCCGCACCATTCGCTTCGTGTAAGCACCGACCTGCTATTCACCGTTGAAGAGTCCATCGCGATCGTGTGATAACGCGCACCACCTCGCACCGGGCAACCTAAAGTTTAATCCTGTACTGCCATTGATAGACACGTAAGTTGTAAAGTTATAAAATCTGACAATTTACAATCAAACACTACAGAATGTAAATAACGCCGGGCTGAGTCTCCAGGAGTTATACCAAGTACACTAACACCTAGAGTGTCACGAAGGGTAGATCCCGACGTCATTCACAAATACAAAGTACACTAAAACCTAGCGTGTCACGCAGGGGTAACCCCCGACGTCACATCGCAAACACTTGAGGGTGAAGGGTTGTTACAGGGCTGTAAAGACCTGCGACCTTTCTCTTAGTCTATCCGGTTAATACAGGCCGCCGCCTACGTCTTCTGAGTATTACTGAGATCCCGCTCGAAACTCATACATACAATACATACAGACAAACACAATAACCGTACACGGTGTCTTTAATCGCAGGAGAGTACATCCGAAATCGGTTGTATAAATTGGTAGTCAATATAACCATCGCAAACACCTAGTGTAAGATCGCTTGTAAATAAATTAGATAGTACGTAAATCCTCCAATATTTACTGATAGCTAAATAATATAACTACGACCTGTTCTATATTACGATTTAACTTAGTAAATTCATTTAGTATAGCATTTTTATATCCAGTATTTCGTTCTCCTAATAAATTGTACATAATTAGATTTAGTATAGAAGTCCGTAATCAATCTAGTTGAATAAATAAATAACAAAATTAAACCGGTTATAATTAAATAAAGACCGTCCAGAGATCTTGCATTTGCATATGCGGATCTCGCGCGTGTATTACTTCCTGGGAGTACGACATACTCACTTCAGCGCTCCAGAGTTACTGAAGAATTCTAAACCAACCTTGCGCATAAGCCGAGAACGGTATTGATTTTCTCCGACACCTGAAACGATTCGAGTTCGTTGCACTGGCGCCGTCGACATTTGTTGTGTTGTTCATGAATATATTAATCTGTAAAACTATTTAATATACGTTTTAAAACGCTTTAAAATATTTATTTAAGGTGACGGTGTTAAGCCTATCAACTAAATAATACGAACCACACCCCGTTTATAAATAAATTATAAACACGACTGAGCAAAGCCGAGGCAAAATAAAACCGCGTTGGGTTACCAAACCAGAAGGCTCGTAAATAATAAAACTTTAATTAATACGTAATAAGGGCGCAATACATATAGCGCTTAAAGTTAGGGCATTGTTACAACAGATTCAAATTTTTATTTATTTGTAAGGGTACTAGCTGATTGTAAGGCCTCTGGAAGAAAGCCGCCGCCATTTGTAACGGTCAATTCTGGCGATAATTGCCGAAGTCACAGTAGCTTACCAATAAAGTAATATGTAACTCAGAAATGTAATGAATAACAGTGTCACGATGACATTACGTTTTAGATGGCCTCACGTTATTTCAACATATATACAAATTAAAACAATCCCTTGTGAATTGTTTGATTAGAGGATAAAACATTGCAATCAACCACTACGTGTCTCGGAAAACACGTATAGAATCAAGTTGAAATGTTTAGATTATGTTACTATTAATTAATAAAAAAGATAAAAAAATAACATCTGATGGCAATGGCGTCTAAGAATGTGTCCCTTATTTCAAGATGTTGGGCCAATATCACGCTAAAATGGCCTTTGGTGTTGGAATGATTTCGTTCCAGAAAGAACTTTAAGCGTTGAGACACGAATGTGTTAAGATGGTCTTAACGTGTTAGGACAACATTCCTTAAAAAGGAACCTTGGATTTTGGGGCTAAATTTTACCGAAAGGACCTTAACTGCTGAGGTGAATGAAAATGTGAAAAGAGGGATGCAAATAGGAATACAGGGGATAAAAATGTGAAAAAGCTGGAAGAAAATAGAAAAATAAGAGATGAACGTGAGAATAAAATAATTTATTATGATCGTCTTCTACTTGCTGGGGACAAAACGTCTTGGCACAGAAACACAATGATGGCGTACCACCGAAACGTCCTGGTGCCCAAAGGGCGGTGCCAAAACGCCCCATTACGCTATTGAAAGTAGTGTACAATATTTATTTTTGCAGGGGCCGATTATGATTTTACTTCAATTAGAAGATCTATTAGGCGGTAACCTCGTTTACACACATGCATACAGTGTTAAAAATTTGGTAGTACTGTGAAACCTTTTTTATTCAGACAACTAAATATACCAGACGTTTATAGATCTTAAGGTTATCGTAGCTATTGTATCTCAATAGAAATCACAAACATTAATGAAAGACAGTTAGACAGTACTTCGTATAATGTACGATACAGACACCATGACAATTTATTTAACAAAAAACATTTTATACTAAATGATTTGTAATCCTTGTTTAGACATACAGGGTGTCCCGGAATAGATGCAACAAACTGCAGCAGTAGATGCTACAAATGAAAATGAAAAAGAAAGGTTCCTGTATACATGGGTCCTAATTCCCTTAATTCCAGAGATACAGAGTGTTTTAGTTGAGAAAGGATTATTTTTTCTGTGACAGTTCGGCTAAGGTTGAAGGTATAGCTATGCCAATTAGATAAATGAGATTGCATGATGCGCGCTAAATTTTGATGCAACTCATATCTTAAAAATATTCCGGTGGCGCAGTTTCTAGGATGATCTGATACTTCAACGACCTTAACTCGCATGACACTGGCATTTTGTGGATTCACTTGACTTTTTTTAAGTTTTTTTTGAGCTCTAAACCTCACCGATTTCGAGGAAAACGACTCCAAACATATCAGCATTTAAATTTCATACCAAAAGGGATGCCAAATAACGGGATTTTTATTGAAAAAATTAACGGAAATGATTAAAAAACATGCATACCAAATCGTTCGGAGCCGGTTTTCTCGAAGTCGGTGAAGTTTTGAGCTTCAGAATAAATTTAAAAAACATTAAAAACATAAGTTAATTCACAAATTTGAGCAAATGTCATTCGCGTTTAAGTTAGAGTCCTTAAAGTATGGGACCATCCTAAAAGCTACTACTAAAAGGTGTTTTATTATGAGTGGTTCGTGCGTTTTGTACGTTAGTGGTGTCTTCTGAGTCGGAATCTGTGTATTATGGAATGAGGTCGTGGATTGCCATCTTAGATCGTGAACCGGGAGGTTCCACTGCTTCTGACAATGGAAGGAGTGGAATGGGTGTACTTCAACCAAACACGGTTTTGCTGAGCAGAGAATTTAGAGGAAGTAATTATGTGGCTTTCGCCACACCTGCAGCACTAATGGTACGGGTTGCACACTCGACAGTTGTTTGGTTGACTTGCATGCAGGTGGCGTAATACTCGCGGAGTAGTCATGTGATTTGAGATGTTTTCTAAAGTATTGTCTTTCGAACAATAAGACGCTTTTTGTAAGAAATCAATCAAAAGCAGACTTGGAAGTGCTGATGAGGTGAATATGGGGTATTAGTGTGATCGTTACCATGGATACGTGTTGACCAAAGAAGAGCAATTAAATCAAGAATCTCGTTGGAAAGATCGACGTAACCAATCAAGCAGGAGAAGAAAGAAGATCTGGGTGGGGTAGATTAAAGACGAGACTCATATAGCTGGAGTGGTGGTGGAATTATCAAAATTATGTCGCAATGCAAGCTGAGTACGAGTAAAAAAGGTCTGTAGGTCCATGGAAAGGTCAGGATTTTTACAGACAGTTTAAAGATTTGATGAAAATGATTCCCAAGTATGTCGCTTCATATTTGGAATGTTCTTCGTTCGTTGTTGAGGGAAAATGCGACAATCTGATTCGATAAGTTATGAGTATGGTAGAACAGGGTTGCTTCGGTTACAGGAGGTTAATAGCTTGATAGCGTAATGGAAAGTTTAGGCTCTGCTGTTTCGGCGCCAGGACGTTTTAGCGGTTCGCCATCCTTATATTATGGTGCCACGACGTTTTGGCGCCAGCATGTAGGAAACAATCACAAAATTAAATACCATCTCCTATTTTTCTAATTTTTTAGTTTTTACGTCTTCATCCCTATTTTCATGTTTGCATCCCTCTCTTCACGGTTTCATTCCATTCCCTTTGTTTTCATCCGATATACTCTTTTCTTTTACCTAAGGATGATTATAAAATTTACCTCAGCATATAATGTCCTTTCCGTAAAATTTAGCCCCAGAATCTATGGTTTTCTGAGAAATATTGCCCTAACACGTAAGACCAGCTTAACACATTCGTGTTCCAACGGTTAAAGTTATTTTTGAATGAAATGGTTCCAACACCAAAGACCCCATTCAGCAGGATATTGGTCCAACGTCTTAAAATAAGAGACATATTAGGCGGCAGTACAATCAGATGTTATGTTTTATCTTTACCATTAATTAGATAGTAATATAATCTGAAAATCTAAACTTAATACTATGCGCAGTTTTCGAGATCTTTGAGAAGAGGTGGGGTCTACTTTCACCCTCTTCTATGCCAGTGCCATCAAATATTAGACACCAGTGCCATCAGATGCTATTTTCTTATTTTTAGCTTCAAAACTACATGTACATATGTAGTATAGAAGACGATACAATCGACTTGTACTTTCGCTGTCGCTAAATCGACATATTAGCTCATTTTCCAACTTTTAGCCAAGTTTCGTCAAGATCGGCGATGATATCTGGATGTGTGCCTGTGTGGATGTATGTTAGTATGCAGGATAACACCTACGTACTTAAAATTTTGTATTTAAGCTTGTTTCCGTTTCAATTGGAGCTGAATAGATTTTGGGAGAAATCCAGTGGCGTAGAAGGAGGGTTTTATTAGTGCAGTTTTGGCTTTTATCAAATATTTCTAAAGCAGCTGCATATCTCAAAGGTATAAAATAACTGGATACGGACCTTAAACCTACCGAAGTATGTTCTACGCAATTTTTGATACGACGCGTAATTGAATTTAAGTGTTATTTACAGTTTAAGTGTAAACATACCTTTTAAGAATAATTTCTTTCTAAAGTTACTTAATATAACACAAGATAAGTCTAAAAATTAAATAAATATGAATGAGAATGGATAAACTGTATTATTGACATCTCATCCATATAAGCAGGCGGAAGTTCACATGTATTTATGTCTATAAATCTCTATCTGATTGAAGTTTTAAACATCATTCTGACATAGATTATTCTTACCTTAAACCTTACATGTACATATGTAGGTATAGAAGGTTATCAATCGACTATTTGTCACTATCGCCATATCGACTCATTAGCTCATTTTACGTTTTTAAGTTCCTCCAAGGTCGGTCATCAGGTCGGATATATATATATATATATATATATATATATATATATATATATACATATATCGTAATTTTTAGTATAACAGGGATGCAGCCTAAATTAAATTGACAACTATTTATACATCAATTTGAAAGCTTTCGGAAATATTTATTCCTTCTTCAGTCAAAACTAAAATGATAAATACAATACTAAATAAATATAACATTATTGCTTACTGTATGTTAGATTATAATGAGATTGGCAAACACAAAAAATTAAATATCATTGAAATGTAATATAATTATGACAACTAAAACTGTAACTATAACGATTAACAACAAGGGAATACGTATAAAATTTTTGTTAACAATGCAATCTGTTGTTAATTGTTAAAATATTTGAATATATAACACTTAAATTTTGAGTATCAGTTTTTTTGTTTAATGTGTTAGGTTCTCTATTAATATAAAGCATTTCTAAAAATAAACGTTTGAAATAATTATTTTCTGTGGTTAAAATTTTTACTTCATTAAAATTTGGTTTATGACTAGTTTCTAGAGAATGTATCGTTAATGCACATGATTCTTTTTTATTTTTAATATCACTTTTATGGGAAGTAATTCTATTTTTGAGGTTTCTTTGAGTTTGTCCTACGTATTGTTTATTGCAATTATAACATGAAATTTTGTATACGACATGAGATTTATTTAAAGTTTTTGTTTTATCTTTAATTTTTGAAAATAAACTATTGATTGTTTTAGTTGATTTGTTAGCAATAATGATATTTCTTTCTTGTTTTAAAATATTAACGATTCTAGGTGTTAAATGTTTTATGTAAGGTAATGATCTAAAATCTTTTGATTATTCTCGTTGTCATTAGAAAGGTTATTAATTGATGAATTATTTATTTGTAAGTTATTTTGTCTGACCAAATTTGGGTTTGAAAAATTAGTTTTTAATAATTTATTTGGGTAAGAATTATTAAGTAAAAGTTGAAATAATTTTTGATAATTTTGGTTTTGAAAGTTGGATGACAAATTCTGTCGATGCGGTTCTTTAAAGCTAAAACTAAATTAATTTTCATTTTTCTGGATGTTCAGAATAATAATTTAAATATCTTCCAGAGCTTGTTGGTTTAATATACCAATCAAGTAATATTTTATTATTTGAATTGCGTATGATTTTGTATCTAAAAAGGTATGGAATTGTTAGTTTCATTTTCAATAGTGAATTTTAAGTAAGGGCTGTAACTATTAAAAACATTTAAAAGTTGGTTTTGAGTTCCTTGTAGAATTGCAGTTATAATGTCATCCACATATTTTTTAAAAAGGTAAATTGAAATTAATTTTAGTTACAGAATCATCAATTAAATCATCCATATCGTATTGAGATAAAATTGGGGAAATTTTAGAACCCATTGGGGTTCCAAAAATTTGTAAGTAAAATTCATTATTGAAAGAAAAATAGTTACTATTAAAATAAATTTAACTAAATTAAAGAATTCTAATTTAGGTAACGTAGTGTGATTATTTATAATTTCCCAATGTTTTTCTATCGAATTAATAACTAAATCTAAAGTAATATTTGTGAAAAGAGAAATAACGTCAAGGCTAACAACAACATGATTATCGAGAAGTTGAAAATTATTAATAAATGAAGCAAACTCAAAAGAATCTGAAACAAAATAATTATTAGTTTTATTATAAGCATTAGTTAATACTTTGGAAACATAATTAGATAATTTACTGTTAGGACAATTAATTGATGAAATAATAGGTCTTATAGTTAATGTTGATTTATGAATTTTAGGAAGAGAATAGAATTTAGGAGAAACAGAATTATAAATAGTCAAATCTTTACAATTCTCAGGAGTTAATAAATTATTTTGTTTAAATTTTGAAACTAACAAGTTGCATTTATTTTGTCAAGTTGAGGTAGGATCTCTAGGTATTTTTTTATAATAAATGTTATTACATATAGATGTTCATTTGAAAGTGACATGTAATCATTTTTGTACATTGCAACAGTAACATTTCCTTTGTCAGCTTTAACAATAATTATTTCGGGGTGATTTCTTAAAATGCTTTAGTTAATTTAAAATATGAGTTAAGTTGGGAATGTTTATTATTATCTTTATGTAAAAATTTGTTAAAATATTTGTAATTTGTGATCTATAAATATTCTTTTTATGATCATCATTTATGTGATTAATTGAAAATTCTATGTCTGCCAAAAATTTCTCCAATTTTATCTCAATACGTTATGGATGATTTAATTGATGATTCTGTAACTAAAATTAATTTCAATTTACCTTTTTAAAAAATATTGGATGACATTATAACTGCAATTCCACAAGGAACTCAAAACCAACTTTTAAATGTTTTTAATAGTTACAGCCCTTACTTAAAATTCACTATTGAAAATGAAACTAACAATTCCATACCTTTTTTAGATACAAAAATCATACGCAATTCAAATAATAAAATATTACTTGATTGGTATATTAAACCAACAAGCTCTGGAAGATATTTAAATTATTATTCTGAACATCCAGAAAAAATGAAAATTAATTTAGTTTTAGCTTTAAAGAACCGCATCGACAGAATTTGTCATCCAACTTTCAAAAACCAAAATTATCAAAATTATTTCAACTTTTACTTAATAATTCTTACCCAAATAAATTATTAAAAACTAATTTTTCAAACCCAAATTTGGTCAGACAAAATAACTTACAAATAAATAATTCATCAATTAATAACCACAGTGTTCGGAAAACACGTAAGAATAAGTTGAAATGTTTAGATTATTTCATTAATTAATAAAAGATAAAAAATAACATTGTCAATGGCGTTAAGAATGTTCCCTTATTTAAGATGTTAATATCACGCTAAAATGGCCTTTGGTGTTGGAATGATTTCGTTCCAGAAAGAACTTTAAGCGTTGAGACACGAATGTTAAGATGGTCTTAACGTGTTAGGACAACATTCCTTAAAAAGGAACCTTGGATTTTGGGGCTAAATTTTACCGAAAGGACCTTAACTGCTGAGGTGAATGAAAATGTGAAAAGAGGGATGCAAATAGGAATACAGGGGATAAAAATGTGAAAAAGCTGGAAGAAAATAGAAAAATAAGAGATGAACGTGAGAATAAAATAATTTATTATGATCGTCTTTACTTGCTGGGGACAAAACGTCTTGGCACAGAAACACAATGATGGCGTACCACCGAAACGTCCTGGTGCCCAAAGGGCGGTGCCAAAACGCCCCATTACGCTATTGAAAGTAGTGTACAATATTTATTTTTGCAGGGGCCGATTATGATTTTACTTCAATTAGAAGATCTATTAGGCGGTAACCTCGTTTACACACATGCATACAGTGTTAAAAATTTGGTAGTACTGTGAAACCTTTTTTATTCAGACAACTAAATATACCAGACGTTTATAGATCTTAAGGTTATCGTAGCTATTGTATCTCAATAGAAATCACAAACATTAATGAAAGACAGTTAGACAGTACTTCGTATAATGTACGATACAGACACCATGACAATTTATTTAACAAAAAACATTTTATACTAAATGATTTGTAATCCTTGTTTAGACATACAGGGTGTCCCGGAATAGATGCAACAAACTGCAGCAGTAGATGCTACAAATGAAAATGAAAAAGAAAGGTTCCTGTATACATGGGTCCTAATTCCCTTAATTCCAGAGATACAGAGTGTTTTAGTTGAGAAAGGATTATTTTTTCTGCGACAGTTCGGCTAAGGTTGAAGGTATAGCTATGCCAATTAGATAAATGAGATTGCATGATGCGCGCTAAATTTTGATGCAACTCATATCTTAAAAATATTCCGGTGGCGCAGTTTCTAGGATGATCTGATACTTCAACGACCTTAACTCGCATGACACTGGCATTTTGTGGATTCACTTGACTTTTTTTAAGTTTTTTTTTTGAGCTCTAAACCTCACCGATTTCGAGGAAAACGACTCCAAACGTATCAGCATTTAAATTTCATACCAAAAGGGATGCCAAATAACGGGATTTTTATTGAAAAAATTAACGGAAATGATTAAAAAACATGCATACCAAATCGTTCGGAGCCGGTTTTCTCGAAGTCGGTGAAGTTTTGAGCTTCAGAATAAATTTCAAGAAAAAAACATTAAAAAACATAAGTTAATCCACAAATTTGAGCAAATGTCAGTAGCGTTTAAGTTAGAGTCCTTGAAGTATGGGACCATCCTAAAAGCTACTACTAAAAAGGTGTTTTATTATGAGTGGTTCGTGTGTTTTTGTACGTTAGTGGTGTCTTCTGAGTCGGAATCTGTGTATTATGAAATGAGGTTATGGATTGCCATCTTAGATCGTGAACCGGGAGGTTCCCACTGCTTCTGACAATGGAAGGAATAGAAGGGGTGTACTTCAACCAAACACGGTTTGGCTGAGCAGAGAATTTAGAGGAAGAAATTATGAGACGATCACAGAAATTAAATACCATCTCTTATCGCCACGTTCACCTCCTATTTTTCTATTTTTTTTCAATTTTTTTTACATTTTCGTCCCTTATATTCATGTTTGTATCCCTCTCTTCATGGTTTCATTCCATTCCCTTTGTATTCATTCGATATGCTCTTTTCTTTTACCTACGGATGATTATAAAATCCTCTTACTCCTTCCTCTTTTTTTTTTTTTTTTTTTTTTTTTTTTTTTTCCTCCTTTCCTTTTTTTCTCTTCTTTTTTTTTTTTTTTTTTTTTCTCTTTTTTTCTTTTTCTCTTCTCTCTCTCTCTTCTCTCTCTTCTCTTCTTCTTCTTCTCTCTTCCTTCCCTCTCCTCCCTCTCTCCTCTCTCCTTCCTTCCTCCCTCTCTCTCCCTCCCTCTTCCTCTCCCTCTCTCTCCTCTCCCTCTCTCTCTCCCTCACCCTCTCCCTCTTCCTCTTCCCCCCCCAGATATATACCTTAAACGTATCTATTAATTATGTACTATGCAATTATTCATGACGCGAACGTTAGCGGCAAAAAATATTCCTACTGTAGAATTTAATAACGATTAATTTTGTATGAAAAAGTGTAGACGTATTTGTTTAAAGAAAATTTAATTTTACATAAATTTTCTTTAGAATAATTTTGCTTCAACAGAGGCGAACTGTTTTCCGTAAGTAGCACTTCAGGTAATTATAGTATGCAAATATAGTTAGGTAGTGTTTTTTCATTTAGTTTAGTGTCATTTTGCGGTTTGAGTATAAGTTAAGATAGGTTAGGCATATTAAGGATGGAGAGAGCACGAAATAGTGCTCATAAATACCAATTAAAGTCAATACTTTAATTTCAGACAAAAAAGTATAATGCGGATTCAATCAAGAAAGACAATACATATTTAAATTTACATTTTTTAATAATAATTGGTAAAAACAAATTCATGATACGCCATTTGAAGGGGTTAAAAGTAAATTCAATTTACAATTTTAAAATGAAAGAAATAAATATATAAACTACCACTGGTAAAACGTTGAACAGAACCAGTTTCAAGATATATCGATTTTGTCACCACCTGTCAATGAAAATAAAGACAAATTTACGCGATTTTTCACTGTAATTTAGTAAAAAATAGACATTGCGACCGATTTTCATCGCGTAAAATTGGATATATATGTTTGTTTGGGCCAGACGCACATAGGAAAATTATTTAGATTATGTTTAATAACAAATTATGAAAGTTATGGGCATTGTTGCCAAATATTACATAACATTGTACCATATTGTGAAAGAACCAAATAAAAAAAATCGGAACCGTATTTTAAAATAGTAATACGAATTTTTATTGACTAATAAGGTTAAAATTAAAGAAGTAGGAAAAGGGATGAGTTTACTAGTTGAATTTCTAAAAAGTCTGACGGTTAACCTACGCGTTCGCAGAATATCGTAGCGGACAAATAATAATTGTGCTAAATGAATGAAAGGAATTTTTTTTAGTTCTCAAATTTTGTGAGAATATTTAAACTAAAAAAATTTAAAATAATAATAAAATGTTAACAAACAATTACGCGCAATAAATAACAATCTAAACGAGTCAGCTAAATGGAAATTTAGAAGAATTTTCTTACCTAAAAATGAATGTGTGAATATTAAATAAAATAAATTACATTGTTATAAATAATAATAAATACATATCGAAACGTTCAGATTGTATAATTTAAAGTACACCATTAAAAAACCCAAAAAAGATCTTATTATGAGTGTTAATGGTGATTGTTTACATTTACATATAAAAGAAAATTACCAAAACCATTTATAATAGATGTGATCAATTAAAACTAAAGTAAATCAAACGCTGCATTACAAAATTTATAGCCATGTCGTCAACTAAATAAATGTTTGCGAATTAGAATTACTAGTGAAAGTTAATCAACGGTTTTACTCACATAAATAATTACATTGCATGTAAAAAATAATTGTATGAAGGGATGTATGTAAATAAGTATACATGTAGAATAAATTGAGTAGTTACAACAACATTAGTAAATAGTCACAAGTTGAAACTTTTTGTGATATAGTGAACAGATCGTGGAATAACGAGTATAAATACAGTTATCGTTACAACAGTGGATACAATCAACAGGAACGTGGTTTGTCAAGGAACCAAACAAGGAATGTGTGTACCAAATGGACTACCGAAGGAGTGCTATAATATTATATAGAACTGGACATAAGAGTGGCGTAGTGGGGTTAGAACATTCTTAAATATAATTTTTTTATTTAATGTTGAATTTAACTAATCAAGCCCTAATACTAAGTATAAAATTATTACAATTTCAATTTGTTATTAATATATAGGTGCATTGCATTAACAGAAAGAAGTTAGGACTCAATTAAAATTTTTATGTCTAGCAATAAAATGTTTTGTATTAGTCAAGGTTAAATCATTTTCTTTATTTCAAGTTTAATTATAATGTGTTTACATACCTTTATATAAGTCAATGAAATTTTTATACAAATTTACAATTAATGTAAGGTATCGATATATGCAATTGTTGATTGAAATCAGATAATAGTGAGACTACTCATTGTTTTTCATTTTATAATAACCAATAATTTAAAATACAAAAAAAAAACATACCAAGTGATTTAATACTATCAAGACAATGAACTTATCTATTATACAGTGTCAGACTTCAAGTAAAATAAATATTAAAACACGACTGCCTTAAAATTTTTGTTATCCGCATAAAAGGATTTCAATTTAATACATGAATCATTATGTTGGCGACTTTAGGAGTCAATTCTCAAACAAATTGGTTTGATGACAATTTATACAAATTCGCACGTAGATACCAATACTATTGAATGGAAGTAAATATTGAGCAATTTTCCAGTGAGGGGTTGCACTTGTCAAAAAATTTGAATTTGTTTTATTAAAATAAAAATTGGGATTATGTAAATAACTACATGCTGGGTTTTTGAAAATTACGTGTGTGATTGTGGCCTTACACAGTTATGCTGTCTTTCTCCTTTTGTCTAAGTGAAAGCAAACTTTTAGTTTAAAAACAAGTAAAAACAAATAATTAGTTAAATGTTATGAGATTAGTGTGAATACGCAATTACACATTTTGCAATTTAAACTGTAAACTTTAGGTAGGTAGATACTTATGCAATAGAAATTATATGTTTAAGACTAAAATATTGAAATTAAGAAAGAAGTCCTAGGTTGTTTAAAATTACAATCAATCAATATAATAAGAAGAATGTACGCAATTAAAAAAAACCTAAGTTGCATCAAATACGTTATGTGTAGATAAAAATAAAATATTCCAGGTGTTTTAAAACAGTTTTTACTATTTATAAATTTATTAATTTTTACCAGAAAGCTTACGAAAGCTTTCGATACGAATACTTCTGAAGCTATTGCATTAGTAAAAAAAATATTTTTACCTTTAAATTGCATTACATTTTAAGATTGGTTACTTTCAGCTGCATGGAGGATATTTCACTCAATTTTTGGTACCCTTGATCATGTCACTATCCCATACACGTACGCATTTGTAGGACAGGAACGAATAGGATGGGGATAGGTATGCCCAAAAAATTCACTTTGTAATAAATAAACTAACAAGATGAAAATTTTTGAATCAACCTTTTTATTTACTACTTGTATATAAAACTAGCAGTAAAATGATTAGTGTGGATAATAATTGGAAATACACTGATTTAAAACTGTGAAATAAATGCACGTTGCTAGTTTAAAAGATTTATCACAAAAATCCAGCATACCATCTGTTTCTTTAGCGCATCTATTGGCTAGTTTTAAATCAACGGCAAAAACAATGTCAGCCAAGACCTGGACGTCGAAGTTGCCATCAGGGCCCATTATCTCAAGGTTGTTAAGTAAACATGTTATATAACATCCTAGACAACCATTGTCTATGAACCTTGCCTTTGGAAGCATGCTTCTTGCTAACTCTGGCTCCACATCACTTTCACATATACATTTAGAAACATATGGATCTGTTAGCTTTACCCATTCAGGAATAACTTGGGAGCAAATTGACTAAAATGATAAATAAAGCGTCACAAGCATCAATAAATGTAATCCTAATTGTCCGTTTTAACCTCCAACGAATAAAGACGAGTGTTATAAGTTTAGCGTGTGTATCTATGTATCTGTATGTTTGTCTGTGGAATCGTAGTTCCCAAACGGATGAACAGATTTTGATTTGGTTCTATTTTGTTTGAAAGGTGACTTAATCTAGAGTGTTTTTAGCTTTGATTCAAGAAATTTTACTTGATTTTTTAGAGGACTATTTTAGTCGGAGTTTTTAAATTTTGTAATGTTTTGTTGCTACTGTTTCTACAGCAATTATATCTATATACATACTTTGTTAAAATGCGGATATGAGTGCGCGCCATAAAAGGTGTGCAAAAAACAGACAATTAAAGTAATACTCTTCATATTGTAAACTGAACACTTTGCAACATTTCGAAAAAATTTATTATGTATATATATCATACATATGTAAGTGTAAGCTAACCTGTATTTGGAGAAAACAAACAATACAAACAAACATGTGTATACAATCACAATAATTAAACATTAAATAAATCTTAACACAGATAACAGTTTGAGGACAAAAACAGCAAATAGAATTTTTATTCTTCATGATAAAAGTAAATAAAATTACGTAATGTAATATATACAGGGTGTTAGGTAAACATGCGGCAAAAATTCAAGGGGTTATTTCTTGGCCTATTCTAAGAATATTTTGTCCTGTGATGATTTTTGAAAAATCTTTTTGTTTTGAAGATACAGGGTGAACAAAATTTGCGACCGTAACATTTTATTATAAAAAAGTACATGTAAAGATGTTCAATCTACAATAAACGTTCCAACTGACTTCTGCCACCCTGGATACAAGCATTCAATCTTCTTGTCATTGATTGCCGAACTCTTTCAAACACACCAGGGATTTAGCAAGTTGTCCAAATTCTCCAAATTCTACCTTAGAAATTTTTTGCCGCTAAATTACGAGCCGTATCAAAAAATTGCATAAAATATAATTAATCGATATGTTTAAGGTCTGTATCTAGGTATTTTGGTATCTTTGAAATATGCATCTGTTTTAGAAATATTTGATAAAAACCAAAAACTGAACCTAATAAACCTTCTGTCTCCGCAGCTGGATTTCTTCCAAAATCTAATCAGCTCTAAACCAAATGAAAACAAGCTTAAACACAAAATTTTAAGTGCGTAGGTATTTTCGTTCTGGAGTTATCGTGGATACTAGCATACATCCATAGACACACATGCACACACACACGCACTCACGCATGCACGTACGCACGCACGCACAGGACAAAATATTCTTAGAATAGTCCAAGAAATAACCCCTTGAATTTTTGACTCATGTTTACCTAACACCCTGTATAACCGTATTTATTGTATAGAGTGCCCGAAAGGACAAATATAAAAAAAAGTATGTATTTGGGACAATTAGGTTTTAAATCAAGTAAATTGTTGAATTTTCAGCGGTAGCTAAATATTTATATATATGATATAAAAAGGTCAATATTTTGACTAAAATTAGGATAATACACATTTTTGTCCTGATTTTAGTAACGGCTAAAGGTTATTACTATTCCCGTAACATTAGAATGCATAATTGTAAATTAAAACATATTTTAGAGGAATTTTACACGTCCAAACATTGCGGTTGAACCCTGTTTCATATGGTTGATTATAACTAAAACAATGACCTAATTGAACAGAAAACAACAATGCGTTAACCTGTCTTATTTGGAAGAACAAAACGGTTGATTTTAATGCAATCGTAACTTCCGTTCACTATTTGCTACAGAAGAATGCTTTTGAACTGTATTTTCATGCAATTGTTAACTCCCGTTACACATATTTGCTAACAGAAGAATTGGTTTACTGATTTTATGCTCACATTTTAACGTGCTAAAGCATTCACGACCGCTTATGAGAATGGATATTAAACTGCTAAGAGATGCCAATGAACGGCTACCATACATTTTTTCATATGATCAGGAGAACGGGAACTGGGAAGATCATTCCAGAGTACATTTGTACGACAAGTGGAGAGATTGCTGCATATTAGTGATGTAAGTGAACAAACCGCGTATTTATAGCAAAGGAGACCAGAAATGTATCATACATTGCAATAGAGTCTGAAAACCTAAAATCTGAAAATAAGCAGGTTTATATTGGAGCTTTCATATTTTGCATTTCTCATAAATTTGTTAACATCTCAAGAATTATTACAGACATTACCATTACTACTGAAGACGATGACCGCAATTGTTATCAAACGTATAAATTTGTATAAAGGTAAATGAGGCAAAGCACCTAAAGATAAGTATTTTAATGAAGTATTTATTGTTTGTTTATCTATGACGTCATAAGCGTAAACCTATTTTTCTAAGTTACAATTTGCAACATGTCTACACATGAGTTATACACTTTTGAAACTGTTCAGATAGTTTCGTTTCCAAGAAATTGTTCTATTTTTAGATACTAGGATTGTTTCTTGGCTAAGGCCTTTAAAAGGTCCATGATTCATACAAGTCACTTTTATCCGAAATAATAATTTCCTTTAGCTAAAAAACTTACCCTCAGCCAGGACTAACCCTCTTTAGTGGAGTTGCACTTATTCGATATAAGAACCCCAAGCTGAAGAACACACCCTTAGCCAAGATTAGCGAAACCTCACCGAGATGAGAATCTTCTCTACCTCAGTGCATAAGCGAACCCTCACTTTAGTCAGGATATGAACCAACTTTTTTGGTGGAGTCGCACCAAGCTAGGGACTCTCATGTTTAGTGAATAAACGCACTCTTACCTGTGTATTAACCTAACATTTAACGGAAACACACTTAGCTATAAACCAACCCTTTGGTAAAGGCACGCCGAGATAAAAACCTCCTTTAGTTTAGAAACGCGATATAAACAAATCCTCACATTAGTCTGTGTTTGAACCAACTCTTTTAGAGGAAGCACACTTATCAAGATAAAAACCTTCTCGATTTGAACAAAGAAACTAACCCTCATTTTAGCCAAGATCAGCCGATTTAGCATTTACCCACGTCTTATCTAAAAACAAGCCATTTAGCCAAAAACAAATGTTACCCAAGATTCGAAATTGTTTTTCTCTCTCTCTCTCTCGGGGCAAATTTCCTATAAAGGTATCTTTCTCTTACAGATGAAATTTCCCTATGTGAATTAAATGTAAGACATTTATAATACTAGTAGGGTGTAAAGAGTCAGCGCCCTTTACTAAATTTCACATCATTAATTATTTGCTAATTATCTAAGTTCTCAGAAATAATCAAATAATGAATTTTGTATCCCCTCCGACGTTAATTTCAGAAACATCGAAAGTCAGAGTCCCCTCCGGAATTTCCTGACCTGAAGACCCCTACACAGAAGCCATCCCCGCCTACCGCGGATTCTTTATCAACCGTGAGGCACGCTACCGTACTACATGCTTGCGTATCGGGGCGTTGCCGCGATCACTTGCTACTCGTGCGCCGATCCGTTCCATTGACATCTGATTATACGCAGATCCGTTCCGCCGACGCTACCTGCACGTCGATCTATTCTTACGCTATCAGAGGATCCTGACCGCGCGTCTTCCGCTCTTATTCTCCCTACTTTGTGCTGCCGACCTGTAGATCGCTGCGTTTGTCAGAATATTCATCTTTCCCGTCGTGCATCCTTTGTCAAAATACTCGACAACGCCACCTGAAAATCATCTCCATACAACCGAGATGCTGGTTGATGTAATCTGAGGTTAAAGACACGTAACTTTTTATTGCACAATATTACACAATACCCAGATTGAACGGTGTTACGCCGGGCTAAAACGTCCGTGGATCATCTTTCGTTTACTCTGTTGGAAAGAAAGGTTGCTAGTTCTACCAACCCCAGAAGGCCCATTTACACATCGCAACGGGTTTGTCCAGATTCTTGTATATGATCCTGTATCCAACATGTACTACACTAGCTAACACTCTTACGCCACCCACAAGGCAAAATAAGTGATAAAAACCAAAAGTGCCAGTCACCTGCAGATGAAATTACTACCAGACATCGCTTATGCGTCAGTGTGTTCAGTGAACGGCCTGAATAGAATCTAAAACGAACCATCCTCTTCTTGCAAGTACAAGAACCGATTGATCTAGTCTGAGGCAAATTAAAGTAAACATATAATTATGGTAAGCGAAAGCTGCTTACATAAATGGCACCCAACCTGGGGCTCGAACAATACAGAACACACTGAACGATAGCTAAATTTCTGTTACAGATTCTACCAAGTGGACACTGGAAACCGACAAGCAAAAAAATAATTAATCTGTATTGTTTTCCAGATACACTAATAATTTTTTCTACCGAAATTCTACCGAAAACTCCAAAACGCCGACACTAGGCTGGGATGGATTTACCACCTAAAAAAGAAAAATTAACCGAAGAAACCCGGAAATAGAGATTAGAGACTTGCGGAAATGTAGAAGCACTTGGAGCTCGTTTAGTCAAATATTTACGCACCGAAGAAAGCCAAGTAGCCGTCCCTGCATAAGACTAGCGGCTCAGATACCGTCACTATCTACTGTAGAAAACCCTACTACACCGGAACTAGATGCGCTGGCGTTTGCGATAGAATACGCAAATGGGGTGTGAACTATGATGGAATAAGCGACCCAATCTCTTTCCTAGAAGGGATAGAAGAACTATAATCTTGCTAAATCATCACCGACCACGATCTTTTACTACCACTCCCGGAGCTATTAAAAAAGCGCCCTGTTATGTTACCGAAACAATCAACGATCCTGGACGACCTGTCAAGATTTCATTGCAAGTTTTAAACTGCAATTTCTACCCCGCGACAATTTCAACTAGAGAAGAAATCCGTAACCGATTACAAAAACCCACAAGCAAAGCTGCTGAATACGTCACAGCTATTCTTACACTAACTCGCCGTCATCGAGCTATGTCCCGCGAAGCACAACTACAACGCATTTATGACAATTTGACAGGAGAATAAATACTACATCGGCCAACGCGACTTCATCAACCTGACCGAGCTTCTTTAGTTAGTCACACAATTCAAAATGCTACCTCCTC
>JARFJB010002146.1:880000-927500 GCA_036346205.1 Vesta saturnalis | reverse complement strand
ACTATATACACCTCGTACTAATGACATTTTCTTTAAACGTTTCAATAATCAACTAATTTCGTTTATTTTGATAATTCTTCAATGATGGCCCATAGATAGGTAACAGTTAATATCCAAAATGGATCTGTTAAGTTATCGTTGCCTGCAATTAACAATGGTACTATTCGCTACGTTAAGGATAACATTTAATATGAACATAAAAATATTAACGTGAATGGGTAATTAAGAATATCTAGCATTTTAGCACAAAATTATCCACTAGTTGGCATATCACGGACATATGGTTCAAAATATTTGAAGGACCATAGGTAAGTATCTAATATGAAATATATAGGTATTCGTATTAAACTTTTTTAATTACTTAAGAATGACCCATATCATGTCGTTTTGCATCAGGCCTTGAAGAGGAAGATTTCTGATCGAAGGTTAGACTATTGCCATTGGATGTTAGGCATACGATAAGCTTTTACAAATATTTGGCCGATGTAAGCCATTCCAATGTGATGGATCAACTAATTCTTTTGGTCTAAAAATCCCCATTGTTTCAAGTTGGATTTAATTTGGTTGGCACTGGAGCAATTATTGGGCCTATTTATTGCTGTAAACCTACATGGCAATTATTTCTCACTTTATATGCCAATCATTCGTCTTGAATATGTCCTTGTAACAAGAAAATATCGTTTTGCATTGGCATATTCCAATTTATCGATTAAACTTCGAGATATTAATGGTAATCTTAAACGGTGGTCTGGAGAATCTTTTCATTCTCGATCTCACTTAACTTCCTTTTTGTATTTGAAGTGCTTAATTAGGCATACAGCTCGGTACTTATAGAGATGTGGATCGAAAACTGACTTGATATGATGTTAATCAGAAACCATATTGACCTTTTGTTCAGGATGAAGTTGGTAGACTTTCACAACATTGAATGGTACGGTGAATTATCAACTTCTCTGATTAACTCATCTTGTTAGGCAAAGTTCAATAATAACAATTCAAAATTTCACCATGATAATCTTTTTAACGATCTTCATGCAAATAAATTGCTGCATGTACTTAGGTTGCCAACTAAGAATGCGAGGTATTGTATCTGGGAAACTATACATCGTAGAGGCTTGCGGAAAAAAAAGTTATTACTAAAACGGCCAATACAAAACCTGGAAAATATTTTCATGTTTCTGAAATGGCGTAACTGCAATCTTGAATCTAAAATAGTGATGTTTCTGTGAATTCTGCTATATTAACCTAATAAAAAAATAACTGATCTTTAAAGTCGAGGATAATCTGAACTTTTTTTGTTTGGCACTTTTTGACGTATGTCTAAAAATAAAGTGGTGGGGGTATTCAAAGGTTTCCTTAAATAACCCCCTGTATCTTCGAAACGGCTAAGCCGATTTTAACAAACTTGGGCGCGTTGAAATGAGCTATTCTTGGGCTACAAATGTTATAATATTTGAAGTTTTGTTAGTTTCACATGTCGTCGCTAGAGGGCTTAGTTCGACAATTCCACAGAAACGGTTAATTTTCGCAAAAAAAATTAAATGCATTGAGTAGCTAAATGATGCCTAAACAAGCTCCTGAAAACCGCACCTCGATATCTTGTTCCTAACCTACAATATCGGCCAAAGAAGACTTTATACGAAAATCCCTTAAATTTTTATTTTTTTGTAACCATATTTTTCTGGAATTGTTTCTATTATGTAAGTTGTGGCCCTAAAAAGGACCGATTTAAAGGAGGAAGGTTTTTAATGCCCCGTAAATGCTCGAAATGCTGACCATCACTCTGTGCATTGCTGAGGCCTCTTATGGGTAGACAAAACTGCAGCTTCAATTTCGGCTCTGAATAGGTTACCTAGAAATTGCGATTTTAAATGTTTGTAAATTTATTCACCAGAATAAAATCACCCTTTTTGAAATTACTACGGGCAAGTAAGCAATGCTAAAAGTTATACGAAAGGCCTATTTTTTGTTTGTTTAAATGCATATTCACTATGGATATATACGAAAAATACAATTAATAGAAGCAGGCAATGGAAACAGATACCTAAACAAAACATACATAATCCTCAAATTGTCAATAGTTGTCAATACTTTCGCGTTACTTTGAGCAATTTTTGTGCTTTCAAAATGCGTTTTACGAATAATGAAGCTGTTGATATGCTTGCGGTTCATTTTGAACATCTTCAGAATGCCGCAGTAGCTAAAAGAGTTTACGCGGCTCGATATCCAAATCGTCCTTGCGATGTAAGAGTTTTTCACCGATTAGTGGCGAGCTTACGAGGCAATGGTAGTTTTCGGCCTACGTTTCAACGGCAAAGAATTGGAAGAACACAAGAAAATATTAACCGTGTACTGGGCTATATTGAAGGAAATCCTAATGTTAGCACAAGAGTATTATCCACTGAGTTAAGCATATCACGGACAATGGTGCAAAATATTTTGAAGGACCATAGGTAAGTTCTAATGGCCACCAAAATATATAGGTATTCGTTTAAACTTTTTTTAATTACTTTAGGAATGCACCCATATCATGTCGTTTTGCATCAGGCCTTGAAAGAGGAAGATTTTGATCGAAGGTTAGACTATTGCCATTGGATGTTAGGCATGCTACGCGAAAACAGAGAATTTTTATTTCAAATTATTTGGACCGATGAAGCCACCTTCAGTAGTGACGGGAGGGTCAATCTGCACAATATGCATTATTGGTCTGCAGAAAATCCCCATTGGTTGCGCCAAGGACGTTGGAGTTTAAATGTATGGTGTGGCATACTGGGAGGCAGAATTATTGGGCCATATTTTTTCGAGCAACCCCTAAATGGCAATGTATTTCTTGACTTTTTGGCCAATCAATTACTGTTGTTGGAAGATGTGCCTCTGGAAACAAGGCAAAATTGTTTTTGCAGTTGGATGGTTGCCCAGCACATTTTGGTATTAATATGCGAGAGCATATTAATGCAGTATTTCAACAGCGGTGGATTGGAAGGGGAAGCCTGTTTCCATGGCCTCCGCGATCGCCAGACTTAACTTGCCTCAATTTTTATTTATGGGGGCGCTTAAAGGACATCGTGTTTCGGACTCAACCTATTACTAGAGAAGATATGAAAAACCGGATTCGTAACACAATATGTAACATAGAGAGAGCCGAAATTGAAGCTGCAGTTTTGTCTAGTCATCAGAGGCTTCAGCAATGCATAGAGCGTGATGGTCAGCATTTCGAGCATTTACGGGGGCATTAAAAACCTTCCTCCTTTAAATCGGTCCTTTTAGGGCCACAACTTGCATAATAGAAACAATTTCAGAAAAATATAGTTAAAAAAAGATAAACATTTAAGGGATTTTCGTATAAAGTCTTCTTTGGCCGATATTTTAGGTTAGGAACAAGATATCGAGATGCGGTTTTCGCGAGCTTATTTATGCATCATTTATCTACTTGTTTATGAAAAAAAGTCATACCAATTCATTTAATTTTTTTTGCGAAAATTAACCGTTTCTGTCGGATTGTCGAACAAAGCCCTCTAGCGACGACAAGTGAAACTAACAAAACTTCAATTATTTTAACATTTGTAGCCCAATAAAAGCTCTTTTTAACGCGCCCAAGTTTGTTAAAATCGGCTTAGCCGTTTCGAAGATGCAGGGGTTATTTAAGGAAACCTTTGATAACTTTTGACACACGTCAAAAAGTGCCAAACAAGAGAAGTTCAGATTATCCTCGACTTTAAAGATCATTTATTTTTTTATTAGGTTAATTTAGCAGAATTCACAGAAACATCACTTTTTTAGATTCAAGATTCTAGTTACGCCCCCTAGCGGCTATTTCAGAAACTTGAAAATATTTTCCAGGTTTTTATATTGGGCGTTTTAGTAATAACTTTTTTGCGCAAGCCTCTACGATGGATAGTTTCCCAGATACAGTACCTCGCATTCTTAGTTGGCCACCCTGTACATAAGTACTAACTATAAATTCGTATTTAAATTTTAATTGTTGCATAATTATAATTGGGAAAATATTTGTTTTATTGATGTATGACAATTTTTTTTTTCGAAATAATTTTTTTTAAAATCATTACATCATTTTACATGTTTAGATTGTAAATTTGATGTGTTTACTTATCCGATTATTTTTTATAAGATTTAAATAAAAAAATTAAAAATTCTTTCCTGGCCTGTATTAACATCTATTTAAAGTTATAACAATGAAGAGCCGGGAATTCTAGTGATAGAAAATATTTATTCATGTATAGGAAACAATTAAACAATACTAATGGGCTCATTCAAATTAAGTTATATCAAACAAAAGGTAAGTTCATTCATTTGAATATCCTATTTATTGTATTACCTGGGATTAAATACCCTATTTACTATATCTCATAAATTAGTCATTGCTTAATCTATGCTTAGATTGTCATTCCATTTCTTCAAATATATTGATTTACCGATTTAACTTAATACTATAGATTCTCATTTTTCCTCAAAATAAGCATTGTTAAAATAATTATTGTTGAAACCTGCTGCTTTCTACAGTATATACATACGAAATGATAAGTAACTCTACCTTTTGCAAAAGAAATGTGCGAACAATATCTTAATTTTAATAAAGTTTAAATTTTGTTACGAACTCTATTGTTTAATCAACACAATAGTGTACTATTGAAACCTTTGCAAATTGGAAATCATCAAAAGTGCAGATATATTGACAATAAAAGTTCGAATGTTATTACCAAGTATAACCCATTTAGTGTTACAACTTTTCTTAGTTACTTTTTTTCTTCCACGTAAGATTAAAACTTACCAAGCACGTGGTAACGTATTTTTTAGGATAATCAAAATTCAAGCATTAATTTTACGCAAAACTCATATAGTATTACAATTTTTCTTAATTACATTTTTTTCTTCTACGTAAGAGGAGTAAGTTAAACCGTTTTAACCGAACCTACCAAGCACGTGGTAAAGTATTTTTTGGGAATAATTAAAATTCGACCGCTAAATTCATGTAAAATTCACTTAGGATTACACCTTCTTAATTACATTTTCTTCTACGTAATATTAGTAAGTTAAAGACTTTTAGCTAAACTTACCAAGCACGTGGTAAAGTGTTTGTTGGCCATTTTGAATTTATGAGCAACTTAACTATCTAATCGACACAATGGTAGAGCACATCATTTTTATTTTCACTTCACTTCAATAGTGATAACGATAATCTGTACTATGATCCCTGTCTTTAAACAGTTTTACTGTTCTCAAGTTGACTATAATTACTTTGATATAAAATGTCGCTATAAATATGCAAAGCATTTGTAATTTTTTTAAATAGTCGCGTAATGTAGATTTAATTAAAACGCAGTGATTTTCTAAATATTCTCATGTTACGGGTAATTAACATAAAAGTGATGTAATTTGCAAATAATTGCAAATTTATAGTATTAATTTCTAACACAAAAATTTAATTAAGCTTAATTGTTTCTATAAATGTTAACAAATATTTTCCAATGTTTATGTAATTGATTAATTTGATTAATTTTTTCGAATGATAAATTTAATTGCGAAGTCTAAAAAATGTCTCATTTTATGAAATATTCGGTTGCGGTATGCCTTTAAATATCCGTAACAGCAGATAAAATAACAAATTTTAAAGAATTTTACAACGAAAGACTGTTTTTAATAGTAATTGGGTGCAAAAAATTACCAAACTGGTGGTAAAAGTATCATAAAAGGGGACCGTAAATAACCGCATTTGGCTGACCTTGCAACGCACCTGGTAAACAAGAATCGTGCTACAACGTAAATGGTGCTTCTTGGCAGCGTTACTTATAAATTAACGACCGAAGGCTGCCTTGAGTCAATTAAAAATGCGATTTTATAGATATAAAGTGGCATCCTTTCCAAACTTCAAATGTACACTCCTACATGGTGTTAGAATGATTATATAGCCGAAAACGGACTGGCACCAAAAAAAGCCACTACGTATATATGGGTGCCACAACGAATATATATGTTACAAAATGGTGTCACTGCGAACGATTATATATACAGGGTGTCTGTAAAAGGTTGGGAAATCTCGAAACTGGAGATACTAGGGCCCAAAATATATCGATTGAACCGAACATACCGTAGTCCAAACATTGATATGTAAAAAGATACCGGGTGTCATAGTTGTAACTTTATTTTATATTTTTCCTTATTGCTTGAGAAGTTTCTTAAATTTTTGGATGAAACTCGGTGAATGGAGGTTTTTTGGTATTATAAATAAGATTCTGCCCTTAATTATCGCCAGACTTGTAAAGGGCGCCACATGCAGCATTATTTTAGTAAATAACCTGTCAGAAAATCTTTGCGCCACCCTGTATGCAATAATTGATCGAAAAATCCTAATCTCTCATCCTTTCTCAACAAAAAACAATGCATTTTGAATTCAGTGTACTACATATTTTTTTAACATAAATCAAGTTACTCTGAATAACATCCGCATAGTGTTGCTAGGGCTTCTAATGTTCATTATAAGATTCAGTTAAAAATTTTGTTCTAAACTTAAAACGTTGTGAAGTATACGTGTGTTGAATAATGCTGATATGCATTTAATGTACGGATTGGCCCGATTTAATGCTTTAGAAGCTCAAAGATTAATAGAAAGATTCATACATTACAAAAAGAATTAGTTTTATTAGAAACTATTTAAAAAAAGACCTACTGAATAAAATAGAAAATTTAAAGGAATCTATTAACTAAAGGATAACTACACAAATTGTTCAAAATGAGCACCACCTTGCCTAATGCACTCCAGAGAACGACGAACTAGTGATTGTTGCATCGTCGAAAGTATTTGAACGTTATTCTTTATTTCCTGGGCATGTTGGAAAATTCTTTGTCGTAGTTCATTCTTAATTTCCACGGGAGTATTATAAACACGTTGTTCCAATTCACCCCAGAAGAAGAAATCTAAAGGATTTAAATCCGGTGGTCTAGGCGGCCAGGACGCAGGTCCTAATCGGCCTATGCATCGGTCTGGATATACTCTATTTAAATGCTTTCTAATTAATAAGCTAAAATGAGGTGGAGCACCATCGTGCATAAACCACATGCTCATGCGTGTTTTTAATGGAATATGTTCTAACAGATTGGCCAATTGTTCTTCAAAAAATTCTAAATATCTTTGGCCATTTAGTGTAGGTGGTAACTCAAGAGGTTCTATTACATAATGTCCAATTATTCCTGCCCATAAATTAATTTGAAATTGTGCTTGATTCCGGGTTTGTCTTATACCGTGAGGGTTTTCGTCTGCATAAATGTGTAGATTATGCGAGTTGATGGGCGAAATCCTGCTTCGTCCGAAAATAATATTAAGCTAGTAAATTCATTATCTTGGTTAAACCTCTCTAAGAGCCTTGTAGAAAATTCTACTGTTGCAGGGTAGTCAACCACGCTTAAACCTTGTACTTTTTGAATGTGGTATGGATGCAGCAGTTGCTCTCGAAAAATGCTGTTTACTGTACACTTTGAAACCTGTAATTCGTGTGCTACATTCCTAACACTAATTGTAGGTTCTGCAGCGACAGCATCCAGAACATTTTTTTCCAATTCAATTGTACGTATAGTTCTGGGAACTCCACCATGTTGGCCCATATTTGGCATAAAACTACATTCAAACAGTTAATGTTAAATGTAATGTCACATCTCTTTACTATTTAAGATAATGGAAGTTTCGTACCAGTTTCTCGTAACCGCTGATCAATACGTTGGAAAGTCTTCGAATTGGGCAATATTGGGAAATCTTTCGGCGTGGAATCTTCGAGCTCTTAAAGCATTATATCGTGCCAACCCATACATTAAATGCATATTCTACAAACGTATACTCCACAACGTTTTAAGTTTAGAACAAAATTTTAACTGATAATTATTAGTGACACTGAAGGTAATCTTATAATAAACATTAGAAGCCATAGCAACACTATGCGGATGTTTTTCAGAGTAACTTGATTTATGTTAAAAAAATATGTAGTACACTGTATTCAAAATGCATTGATACGTTTAAAAGCAAATATCTCGGAAACTATTCAATTTAAACACTCCTGGCAAGTATATCTTTTTTGTTGAGAAAGGATGCGAGATTAAGATTTTTCGATCAATTGCATACATGGTGGCGCAAAAATTTTCTGACAGGTTATTTACTAAAATAATGCTGTATGTGGCACCCTCTACAAGTCTGAAGGGCAGAATCTTATTTCTCATACCAAAAAACCCCCATATACCGAGTTTCATCCAAAAATCTAAAAAACTTTTCAAGCAATAAGAAAGAATAGAAAATAAAATTACAACTTTGACACCTTGTACCTTTTTACCTATCAACAATCTAAAGATATATTTTGGGCTCTAGTATCTTCAGTTTCGAGACACCCTGTATATGTAATATAATTTTAGTTTATTATATATATATATATATATATATATATATATATATATATATATTGGGATGATATATATTTGGGGAAATAAGAATAAAATTATTATAAATAAATAATTTCAATATGGGGATAGAGTTCAGTATTTATTAAATTTGTAAATATTTATATAATTATAATTATGCACCGGACTAGCTCAAATCTCAATGTGGGGATAGAGTTCAGGATTTAGTGGGAAATTATATTTGATTCGAATATAATTATGTGAATTGCCCTTTATGAAAAATATCGTATACGTAAAAAAAATATATCTGAACACAATTTATACTTTTAACGAATGCGTTGTAACGTTACTGAATAAAATTATCAAATGTCAAAACTGTCAAACAATGACTTGTTGAATTTATGTTTATGTTTTTAATTGGATAAATGAAATTTAAAATTTGGAAATAATTTAAAATTTTGCTTCTTTTGCAGGTGTTTACACAAGTATTATTTAAAAATATACACCTATACATATAACCAATAATAATTGCAGGAAATCAAACACAACAATGAACACAATAGATAGGGTTATAATCAAAAGTAACTCACATATAAAGTTCAAACTGATGTCTTCATACAGGTTGTTCCAATTAGATGCAGGCACTTTCCAATATTTTCGAAGATCTTTATGTATATTCGATAATATTTTATTTATGTGTATTGATGATTTCTAATTGTATCGTTTATAAAATATTTAATGGTTGTCCAAGGTTTAAATTAATGTCACTTTATTTTAGGTTCCGGCTCAAACGTTAATTATTAAAAGAAATTCGCAGCGAGAAATAAAACACAAATAAAGAAAATGATTACGATTTTATTTTGGTAAAACGTAACCAATATTCAACTTCAACAAACGAAAAATTTAAACGTTCAACATAAATCGTCACAAAAATTATTAATTCGTAATGAATTTTACGAAACTGCACAGGTATCGGTAACCGAACTTAAATATTTAAACTATTGTCGGTATAAAAACAATTGCGCCTGAATACTCTTCTCTCCGTTTGTTATTAAATTTTTCCCGATGATTATTTAGGTTAGAAAAACTTACTTGTAACACAAATACACAACACTATTTTAACCTTTTCAAAAAAACTGACAAATTATAGAGAGAGCTCACTTCCAGGGCAATTCCTTTTATACCCTTTTGGTTGTTACTAAATCTTCAATTTTTTTTTAGCAAATCTAAATATGTAACCAAGTCTCTGATTGGTTGAAAAAATTTACAGATTTAACTAAAATAGAAATTTAGTCATATCTTTCTTATTAAATTACAGATTCAAATTCTAATGACAGAAATGAAATCTGTGTAAAATTACGCATAGATAGACATCCAACAAGATATGGTTCCTTTAAACATTATGCAAAATGACCTACCCTGATTTAAATTTGCTTATATCTACCTAGTCTTACAAACTACACCCCCAATTCATGAAATTTTGCGCTGAAATGCTTTGTACACTTTATGTTGCTATGAAATACTGAGGAAGATCTCCTATTAATCACTTTAATAATATAATTTAAGCCTAATATAATCAAAAAAACTATAAATTTGTGAAAAAACATAAAATTTAAAACATAACCAAACTTAATTCTAAAATTACAAATAACTTACTTTTAAAAACGTTTATGTAACTCAAAATGTTATTCTAATGACTTGTAATAACTGTCTTTATTTTATTTAATGTTCATTTCACTTGCATTGTATAATTTAATGTTACATTAAGAAGTCATATCGTTTAACACACTTTCTTGAAATTCCACTTTAAAAATGTATCTACATGTAAATGTCTTTATGTGAATATGTTCTATGCACTGTTCTTAATATTTAATTTGTATTACTAAGTTTGTCACACAATCGCTTCCAAAAATATGTGAGAAATGATCATATTAAGTCCATATTATAACCCTTTCCTAAATTTTACCAAATTTCCTGCATTCTACACTACTTATACAATATCCCTAATATAAATCTATCTTTACACTTTGTGTTAAACACCTGTAAAATATTCACATGCCAAAATATTTTCGAAAAATTAAAATTTATTGAAACAAACTAAAATACTGAATTGAATTTACGGAAATAAGTTTATTTAACATTCCTGACATTTTGTTGGTAGCACAATGCTTTTATGATTAAATCAAATTGTATAAATGTTATTCAGATTGTTTTGCCCAAAACAAATCCACTTTCAACCATCGTGAACCAAATTATATCAAATAAATGTCTCGCACATGTATCATGCCTGAAATCACCCTTTTTATAAAGAAATTACTAGTTAAACTGTCCGATCCTTGTCTTACTCCTATCTAAACATCTCAATATATATATATATATATATATATATATATATATATATATCAATATATATATATATATATATATATATATATATATATATACACAAAGTCCGTTTATTTCATAAATTTGTTTTCACACCTTAAACAATTCTAAACGGCTTTACTACTTCTGAAGACGATAACTGTAAGTGTTATCGAAACATAGAATTATATGAATATAAAAATGCACCGTTTAAACCCAAAAGGTAAGTATCTTAATTATGTGTAGTAATGGTGATTTTCATATATCAACCGTAAGTTTATCTTCAAAGATTAAATATACAACAGATCTAAAATGAATTATGTTGAAAACAGCGTATGTTTTTTTTGTGGAATGTGAAACGCTAGTTGAGCACACCTCAAGGCGATACTTAGCCGATTTGTTTTGGTGAGTAAAGATAAGCAGTTCGTTTGTTTAGTTTTGAGTTGTCTACATATAAATACGGCGGAACTCTGTATACAGGATTTACAGTGAATTCATGTTGCTTTATTATACCCCAAGAGCAAATTTAAATTCCGCACCAACTGCTATTGTCACTGAGAAAATCAACCTTTGTTACTCGAATTCTACCGCCGTTTTTGAATTAAGAATTAAATACTTTTGTTATTTCTTTTCAATATATACTTATATTCTCTCTATATTTAAATCAGCTGTATTCAACAAAGCAACCCTTTGCTTAATCTATGCCTTAAACCTTTACTTAAATTTAAAAAAAACGGCAATTATTCTAACAGTCGGTGGATGGGCAGTAACAGATTAATTTATTTAATTAAAGAACCAAGAATGTGTAGTGTATGATGTCATTAATGGTAATATATAAGAAACTAAGTTTGTTTAAGAATTTAAATAAACTTGATTAATTTTTTTGTATTATACATTTTGTAATTAAACTAAAGAGTATTTTACATTTTCTTGCTTTGTTTGGAATATTTGTTATTTTTTCACAATCAAAAGAATGTGTACGTTTATAATTACGAAATTGATTTAGATGTGTGCGGTTTGATAAAGACTATGAATAGCTTGGAGGTAGCTGCACCTAAACTGACTTCACACTATCTGTTATGTACTCCATGATAATCTAACATGACACGGATACAAGAAAATTATGTACTATGCCTATAGAACAATAATTAGCGTGGTTCATCGGCTCAAGAAACCAACGACAGAGTATAGGAATGAGACTTTATCCTTTGTGGAGAGTAAAAGAGCATACCAGTAGAACAGTTAGATTATAATGACTGACCGCTCAAATAAGTCTCCTTAGTATTACTTACACATGCGTGTGAGCTTTTAGTGCTTTTTTTTAAATAAAAAATAATTAAAAGAAGAAATGAGTACAGGTAATTATAGAATACGTTATTTGTATTTTGAAAATTAAATATACGGTAAATTATGTACAACATAGAAAATTGGAATGTTATAAAATGGGTAAATCCCACACTGTTGCTAACATAAATTTTAGTTTATTATATATCCTTTAATTGTCTTCTTAGTATTTTACCAGACGCAGTTTTTGGTATCGAGTCAACGAAAGAAACACCTCCAATCAATTGCTTGTAATTTATGACCTTTTTTGACATACTCTTGTATTTCATTAGACGTAGCCCTTGAGTTACGTTTTCTCACTATCACAGCTTTTGGAACTTCCCCGAATTTATCGTGAGTCACGCCAACAACTGCAACTTCATCTACAGCAGGATGCTGCCTTATTAATTCCTCTAATTCAGCTGGCGCAACTTGGAAACCTTTTACCTGCACGGACAAGTGTGTACATTTCATTTTAATTAATTTATGTTTACCAACCTTTATTAACTCCTTTATTCTATCGGTAACAAAAAAATGTCCATCTTCGTCATAATAACCCATATCTCCCGTTTTAAACCAATTATCTTCTGTAAATGCTTCTTGAGTCGCTTTCGCATTTTTATAATAACCTTTCATTACCTTTTGGGCCTATATGTAAAGTACATTTAAAAATGAAATATAAATTCTTTACCTGTGGGCCTCGAATGAGTATTTCCCCCAGTTGATTTTTTCCAAGTCTTTCTCCTGTGTCAATTGATAATATTTCTGCTTCCACAGATGGTAATAGTAAACCAACCCCTCCAGTTTTTACACCATTTTTTAAACGCGTAGTTTGAGCAAGACAATGTGAACATTCGGTTAATCCATATCCTTGCAGAAAGTCAACCTTTCTTTTCGCCTTTTCGTGTATCCGCAAAATATCTTGCGCTCTAAAAGGAGCAACTCCACTCAGCATAATTTTAATGTTAGTGAGATGGGATTGGGTAACTGCATTATTGTTTATAAGCATATGATCTACAAATGAAGCATTTAGTTGCTCTAGATAAACAACTATGTATGTTTCATACATATTGGTGGTACCCCATACAAAACGATGGATGAGTATTTTTCTAAAATGGTTATGAGGGTATGAGAAGAAAATTTTGGAACAGTGACCATTTTGCATCCATTTAACAGTGCGTGAAAGAGTACTAAAACCATTGAACTCATGTGGTTCATGGGTGATATTATAGGAACGAAATCTTGATAAGATTCTAGAACTACGGATTACATATCAACATGACGTTGCAATTAGGTTTACCGATTGTCTCTGTCAACGGATCAAATTGGGGTGAAGTTATTTGGTGTAAACTAGAAACTAGACTTCTGTTAGTGAGCTCTACACCTTTAGGAAGGCCGGTAGTTCCGCTTGAAAATAGGATTATTAAAGAATCTTCATCATTTCTTTCCACTTTGAACTGAAGATCATACGGTCCTTCTGTTACATCAACAAAATTGATGGTTCCATTAGGTAGTGGCGCATCTTTCTATAAAGCATGATGATTAATTATAAATTCCAATTATAGCAAATTATCAACCTGTGTTTTTAAGATAACTATAGGTATTTGTATTTTGATCCCTTCCAGCGCTCGAAATATAGCGTTGTATGTTTCATTTGTTGTAAATATTAATTTGCTATCAGAAAGTAACAGTTGTGTTTTAATTTCGTCTGCGAAAGAAAGAATTTTTTTTAAACTGATAATTCTGTACAAACGATTTCTTAATGACATGTGGTTCGTTGTATTGATTATGTAAAGTTCAATTTAAGGTTATTAACACAGTATTGCGCAGCTCAACTACTGTGAGGGTTATTTTTTTTATCGAAAGAGACAACCATTTACTGTACATTGAGCGTAGTTCCAAGTGATTTATCTCTTAATAGAGTTGAAGCTTTACTTTTTACTTTAACAAAGAGCTTAAGCGTTAAGGATTTAAGTGCATTTTAATCTAGAAACAATTAGCTTTAGTTAGATCATAAATAACCGAAAAGAAAAAGCGAGAGTTAAGCTAATATTAACGATTTAAAAAAAGACGTCAGTGTTCATTAACATTAAATACAGCCTAGTTGTAGTTTTTTCATTGTAAGGCAATAAAATAAATAAAGAAACATGGGTGAATCATATTTTGTCATCTTCTACTTTACCCTACACAACTCTTTCTGTTATATAAAATACAAAGCTGTTCCCTAACCCACCCTGCATATCTGTAAGCATAGAAGATCTGTTCCAATACTTTCTTTACACTATGGGTAAGAGCTATTGTGCTGCTGAATTCACACTAAATTCTGTGTTTCTATCTCAGTCCACTTTTGCCAGGAATACTCGGTTTGCGCATTTACATCACCAAAATCATTACGCATCTCCACTTGTTGTACCAAACGGGCGCAATCCAAATTCTTCTGCTCGGATCCTAAAGTCTCCAATGATCTTCACGGTTTCTGTTTGTTTTCCTCTCACTTAAGATATAAAAGAAATTAGCCGTTCATAGAGGCATCTCTTAGGAATTCAAGTACCCAGAACACATAGAGATCGATTAGAGTTTAGGTAGGATGCTAGATCGGGGGAACACTTCTTTAAGACAATAGGTGCGATACCGTCTGATCGAGTTGTCTTATTGGGATTAAGCCTACCGATGATCGATTCTAGGAGCTTGTATCGAAAATCGATTGGTTTCAT
Organism: Vesta saturnalis; assembly: GCA_036346205.1. Taxonomy (NCBI): domain Eukaryota; kingdom Metazoa; phylum Arthropoda; class Insecta; order Coleoptera; family Lampyridae; genus Vesta; species Vesta saturnalis. Next base: position 912,702 of record JARFJB010002146.1, on the reverse strand, counting down.
AACGTATGAAGAAAAGTTGGCTAGAAACACATCCTTTCTAGAATCATTGTAACGAGTTGGATGCACATGAATCCATAAAAATATTGGCCTTGTGTTCACAATCAGCAAGTACAGATCCGTCAAAAAATGTCGTGGGGGGAAAGGGAGATACCAAAGTAGTTACTGATGGTTCCAGCCAAAGACCTAATTTGACGATTGCCCAAATGAGACGTAACTAGTTCATTGCACTTTCATTGTTTAAACAATTTCCTAGCTTTAGTGATAACACTTTTGAAGGTAGTTCTGACACCAACGTGGTTTCAACCGTTTTATTAAATTTCCATTTAGATTTTTATCCAATCTGGATCTATATTATATCTGGGAAATTGTTCAAGATTCTGACAAAATTCTGTAAACTTATAATACAAAGCTACAATAGCCGTTTTTGTATTTTCGACATGCATAACATTGAGGATATATTTAGTTGAAGAATAATAAATTACTGAATGTAATTTTTATAATTACACGTTTTGAACATGTTATTAGTTATAATTGGTGTCGAAAAATAGAATTCGATGACAATGATAATTATAAAGATATAGAACATGTTCTAAATGTGAAATACAACACCTATTCACACAACACTCTGTGTTTACTAGAAATTCTACATAGCTGTCCGGCTTATATAATACAAATAGAATTCGATGACAATGATAATTATAAAGATATAGAACATGTTCTAAATGTGAAATACAACACCTATTCACACAACACTCTGTGTTTACTAGAAATTCTACATAGCTGTCCGGCTTATATAATACAAATAGAATTCATGACAATGATAATTATAAAGATATAGAACATGTTCTAAATGTGAAATACAACACCTATTCACACAACACTCTGTGTTTACTAGAAATTCTACATAGCTGTCCGTCTTATATAATACAAATAGAATTCGATGACAATGATAATTATAAAGATATAGAACATGTTCTAAATGTGAAATACAACACCTATTCACACAACCTCTGTGTTTACTAGAAATTCTACATAGCTGTCCGTCTTATATAATACAAATAGAATTCGATGACAATGATAATTATAAAGATATAGAACATGTTCTAAATGTGAAATACAACACTTATTCACAACACTCTGTGTTTACTAGAAATTCTACATAGCTGTCCGTCTTATATAATACAAATAGAATTCGATGACAATGATAATTATAAAGATATAGAACATGTTCTAAATGTGAAATACAACACCTATTCACACAACACTCTGTGTTTACTAGAAATTCTACATAGCTGTCCGCTATATAATACAAATAAATTCGATGACAATGATAATTATAAAGATATAGAACATGTTCTAAATGTGAAATACAACACCTATTCACACAACACTCTGTGTTTACTAGAAATTCTACATAGCTGTCCGGCTTATATAATACAAATAGAATTCGATGACAATGATAATTATAAAGATATAGAACATGTTCTAAATGTGAAATACAACACCTATTCACACAACACTCTGTGTTTACTAGAAATTCTACATAGCTGTCCGGCTTATATAATACACAGCGTTTTCCAATAAATATTAATTGTAGTTTGTTTTTGGTATAAATACGCCGCTATACTTATAAAAAAGATGTTTATGAAAATGCTTTTTAGGATGTGTAACCCAACTTGTATTTTTTAAATATATATAATGTTGATAACTAACCAATAAATAAAATAAACATAAATAAAAGAAAATACGAGCTTGCAGATAAAAATGTAGTTGTTTTCAAGAATATAATTTAACGTTGCAATAGGTTTTTTTAACAAAACTTGCGCCATTTTGATTTCTTTATCTTGCATAATAAATTATTTGTCGGTTTACGTTTTTGTATTAGTATATCTGGTTTAATTGGTCTTGTCATTGGAATTTTAGGAGATGCATACACGTAATAGTGTTATTCGTTGGTAAATACGATGCTTGTGGTTTTACCAGTATCGCCTCAACTCCACACATACACATTCTTGGATTAAAGATTTATTAAATTCACCAATCCGGATGTTCACCTTGTAATACTCGTGGAAACGTTGAGTTAGGATACAATTAAAATTGAGTGTTTTACTATTACCCGATCACCATACTTGGTATGAACAGCACCCAATAGGAGTAGCTTGTATGTTTCGGTGGTATCGATATCAACCAAGTTTACAGAATATACTTTCATACACATACATCTATGCTGCAAGTCTATACATTAGAGAAGATTGAGCAATACAGAGCATGCGCAAAATCTAATTACAACTAGTCTACCCTGAAGATTCTATTTCCTAGAATTCACCTGCAGATGTCTTCAATATTTTTCTTCAGTTAGCAGTTTCTAAAGGTCAATGAACTGTCATATCCGCTGGATTATTGATTTTTAGAAGCTATCAAGATTTTCTCCTATAATATTATTGGTCCAGGTAATGAACTCTAATGTTAACGAAATTTTGCTCTATTTTTAGATTTCAAGGAATTGATCAACTTCCGGTTTGCTAGATCAGTGACTCCTGATTCCACAAAATTTTGGGTTCAAGAAGTCAATGAATTTCGTGTTAAACTCCTTCCTATTTTCGAAAATTTGTTATAATTTTAGATTTCTAAGAATAGACAGACATCCGGTAAATGAACTTTAGCCTAAATCAATAACCTTGAAAAGGTCAACGAACTTTGCATGAGCATAAGGTATGGCAACACAGTAGAGTGGCCCAGAAGTAAGGTGACTATGTCCTGCAGTAATTTTTCCAAATTTTAGCGTATGCGATTCGCCGTAAACCTTTCTTCTGGTTAAGCTTTCGAAACTGTAATAAGAACAAAATATCTATACCTAAGCACCACTTTAGAGAAGGTACTGTCATCGGATATAAAAATATAAAACAGAATAATTTATTAGTATTAAGGAAAAAACCAGGACTGTACAGTAAAAACGGTTTGTACAGAACATTGTTCATTTTAATGAAAGATCAACACTGAAAGAAACAGTTAAATTCACGTGATTTTACTAGTTCCCGTTCCCGCAACTAAATTATTACTCGTGCGTGGATTTATGGACTAAATTTCGGATATTAATCATTAAATTGACCAGAACTCTCCGGAATTAGATTATATGTGTGGGTGTGAGTGTGGGGTGCGTGTACGTGCTAGAGCGTATGTCAGCGAGTGCATGTGCGTGCATTCCGCACCTGCTGAACAAAATTACGACCAAACCATAATTCCGACTTTAATACAATTTTTGGTGCAGTATTTTTGTTCAATTTGGTTAATAAATGAGGTTACTTAACTTTTTAATTCAATAATACTTTCAAAACAGTAAATTTTATCAATGGATATATGATTTAGAAAAGTATTTAGTTCTTAGCTCGTTTAGCTGTAAAAATTTTTTCCAGATCTTGTGTTTTTGATGTATTTTGGGTTTTGAATTTCCATGGTTATAACCAGCACTGTCAATCTTTTGATTTGGGTGTCTTTCGAGTGATCCGTCAATATCGTTAGGTTACCCTTATATAACTAAATTATGCAACATAACATTTTTCTTTACTAATAGTATTCCAGAACAGGCTAAGATTTAGTTAACGTGCTGAAGCACTCAGGAACACTGGAAGGGGTTAAGGATATTGTTAGTCTGACTAAAAATGCTTTTTGCTTACATCAAAGTTTGTAGGAAAACAGGAACTGGGTATTGCATTCCACAGTTTGGTCACCGTGTGGAGAAAAGTAGATTGTGCCCGTTTAGAGTAATAAGACTGAATTTTGAGTGCACAATTATGGCTGAATTTGCAAACCAAGTGGTCCAAGTTAAAATAGGCCTCCGAAGGTATTAAGTAGTGTATTTCGGAGGCATACTTGCGTTGTAATAGCGATAGAACAAGGGCAGCGCAAACTTATAAAAACTACAGCATGTGTGTGCGTGTATGTGTGTGTACTTGTATGTGTGTGTGCGCGCGTGTTAGTGCATGTGTGTGTATGTGAGTCCGTGTCCATGTGTGTGTGAACGTTTCGTGTGTGTGTGTGTGTGTGTGTGTGTGTACTGTGATGTAATGTATGTGTATGTATGTGTAGTGTAGTGTACGTGTGTAGTGTGTATGTGTAGTGTAGTGCACGTAGTACGTACGTGTGTAGTGTATGTGTATGTGATGTATGTAGTGTGTGTACGTACGTGTAGTGTGTAGTGTAGTGATGTAGTGTAGTGTGTTGTGTAGTGTAGTGTACGTGTGTGTGTGTGTATGTGTACTGTATGTAGTACGTGTACGTGTGTGTGTACGTGTACGTGTACTGTACGTGTAGTGTGTAGTGTACTGTGTAGTGTACGTTACGTGTACGTGTACGTGTACTGTTGTACGTGTGTGTAGTGTTGTGTTGTAGTGTATGTGTAGTGTATGTGTAGTTGTAGTGTATGTTTGTGTATTAATTATATTATGTATTAATACTTTGTTATTTGTTTGTACATTTTGTATGATTTTGATGATATGTAAATATTATTAATAATTTATATTTATACAATTATTTGTTTTTACATATATATATATATATATATAATATTAAATATTTAAATGTTATTCATTATATAATAATATATATATATATATAATATATATATATCATATATATATATATATATATTAAAACTATATTGTTTATATTCCGTAAAAGTATTCTGAAACAACATTGAAACTTGTTAGATATAAAAATGCATTTAATGCATTTTTATTAGAAACGTAATTTTGGGTTGGGTTATCTTGCCCGTCAAAAATTACCAAGCAGACAGGAAATATGTAGCAACGTTCTTGTTTAGCAACATATTTTAGCATGTGCTAACTATTTGAAGCGTCCGAGAACCCTCAGCCAATCACAGCCAGAGGACCCCTGCATAGAAGCCGGATCCACCCACCGCGAATCAGCTATAAAAACCGCGGTGCTACCGGAAGAAATCCTACTTACTTGTCTGCGATTCCGCGACTACTTGTCCGCGACTATTGTCCACTACTTGTCCGCGACTACTTTTATCGCGCTACTTGCTACTTACTTACTCCGCGACTACTTGCCTACTTACTTACTTCGCGATTCTGCGACTACTTGCCTACTTACTTACTCCGCGATTCCGCGACTACTTACTCCGCGATTCCGCTATCCTGATACGCTCGCGTCTTCAGCAGCCAGAACCGAGATCCAGACCGGGCGCCTGCCGTAGTTAATGTCGTTGTATACGTCGCCGACCTGCCGATTACCGCATCCGTTTATCCTGAATCATCGTGCATTTTTAGTCGCGTTACTTCGCCGCCGTCACCAGTCAATCAGCTTTGTACAATCAAACTGCTGGTTGAGATACGCTAAGGTTAACAGCACGTAAGTTTTATTGCACCACGTTTCTAAAACATTACACCGGACACCTAGAGAAACGACGGGCTGCAGAGCCTGAAGTTACCTAACCGTTCCAGTACACACACTAGAAGTATACGACGGGCTGTATAGCCTGAAGTTACCTTCTGCAACCAGTACACACACTAGAAGTATACGACGGGCTGTATAGCCTGAAGTTGCCTTCGACACCCATACACACAAACCAGGACGTTGCTACTTCGGGCTAACGCCCAGAAGGCATCTTCCATTTACTCCAGCGGCAAGAAGGGTACTCGCTCAAATTCTACCGCTCCACCAGGGAGATCCCTTAGTACAGCAGCCGACGGGCTAGACCCAGAATCTTAGCAAGGGCTCTCCATTAACCAGATATTACACCTACATTACACAAACAATACACCGACCTGATCCTGGGGAAAATAGCAATAAAAACAAGCGACGCCTTGACCTAGAGGTAATCTCAATACCAGAAACCGCATTCGTAGAGATCACCCGCGTGATCCTCTAGATATAAAGACGAACCCGTGGTGCGTCTACGTGATAAATTACATTAAACGTACTCCTGCGTCTCGCAATCGCATATAAATCACTTACTTGAAACACCTGCATTCCGTCAGAAACAATTCTCAGAATTGTTCAATTTATTACACGCAGTCCTAAAAGGTCGTGTAAACTCGCCTCCGATTAATTCGTTTATAACAATTAATAAAGAAGCAATCTTTAATAATTATTAACGTAAAAGATCGTGATAAACTCCGTCTTCCCTGTATTTGTTAGTTAGAGTAAGTTTCGCTAATACGAAAAGTATCCGCGTTTAACAAAAACAGACGTTTTTCTCATAATAAAAAATTAATACATTTATTTTCGGGCATAATTAAATGTTAGATATTCATTTCATTACTGTAAATACGTTCTCCATTAATTAAGAAATCCTGAGATCAGCTTGTTTAGTTAGGGTTGATAATTAAACGCGTACGTACAATTTGCATTTAATACATGTAAATAGTAACCTATCCTGTATAAAGCATTCCAAGTACTGAGCTCATATCCAGTCAGTCTGAAAGCCAAATCACGTATAAGCATAGTCATGCGCACCAAGGTTACCTTAAATTATTGATTTTCTCTTTGACCTGCTTAAAGACACCAACGCGTTCGTTGCCCCAGCTTATCTAAAATATATAGAATTTTACATAGCACCACCTGAACAAATACCAGGCTACCGTGTACAGGGCCGGCCTGAATGGTCGTAATAGACAAAATTAAATTGTCATTAGTAGGATTTTTGGGTCACAATACACCAACCATTGAACCACAATAATTTATATTTCCACAGAAACGGCTCAGGATCCAATAGCAACCACTACCATCCACGGGGGACCAGCCAAACGGGGACATCCCGGGTAACACCCAGTACGATTTGTTTTGTTATATTATTGTCATTTTTGTTATATTATTGTTATTTCCTGTAGGTTAGATTATCTTAGATTTATAAAACAATAGGTAATATACGTTTAAAATAGTTTTGTTGTATTATTCAAAGATTACAGTGTTGAGCACCACGATACGAACCACCCCCGTCTTGTTAAGACAAGACCAGACTTGAGCTAGACCGAGGTAAATTAAATTAAACCATTTTAAATTTAATTATTGTAAAGAAAGAGGCGTTACAATGTTATGTTTAGACAAATCTACTTCTACAAGGGCTTTTTGTTTCTACCACCGTACTCACCTACGTCACTGTTAGACACATATATAACTCCAATTTTGTATTATTTTTGTGTTTTTTTTTTTGTATCTAACTTACCTGATGTGGAAGAGGGATTGAGAGCCGTAACTTTCAAACCAGCTTGAATAGCTCCGAATAATATTATCGGATACTCTGGAACATTTGGTAGAGCTATTGCTACCGTGCCAATTAATTGTTCTTTGTTTAACTTGTATAAAAAATTTGTTAAAGCATGAGATTTTCTATATACTTCTAAGTACGTATAAGCACGATTTGTTTCAGCACAAATCTAAAAAAGCAAATAAAGACTACAATTAATGGAATGACTAGTTTTACACTTACTATTGCTTGCTTATCATGCCACTTGTTTAAGTTCTTAAATATATATTCCTCAAACCTAATATTTGGTATTTTAATATTTGGAACAATAGAATGTAATTTTCGACTTTTAATAATAAAGAAACTTCGAATGGTAAGATTGTACGTTTTTACTATACTTTTCATTGTAGAATATTAATTCTACATTAATTTTGGTGCATTGGTATTTTGAACATAATTAATGTAACTAGTTAAATTATACTTTGAATTAAATAAAACGTATAATCAAAATGTATGCATAATTGTGGTTAAATGGTTTTTTATTGATACACCTTTGTTTTCAATTTAATTAATGATGGTTGCATTGTTGTTATCCAAAAAAGTCTTATCAAATGTTAATTGTGGGTAGTACTTAACTAAATTAGAAATCAGATTGTGTTATTTTGACTTCCTTGTACACTGCCTATTGCAATCGGGTGTAATTCCATTTTATATGTGCGCTTATCTTAACCAATTAACGCCCACGATCATTTTTTTAACAAAAAGTTAATTTTTTTCCAAATATTTATTAGGAACAGTCTTTTAAGCAAATTTGAAAAATTTCAAATTAGTAACATGTGTATATATATATATATATATATATATATATATATATATATATATATATACAGGGTGGGCCACCACCAACGCGTCGGTCTCTAGCACTCAAACGACTGATTTTTTTCAAAATCTGTTTGGGCGAGAATATGTAAGCCTTCTAGGACTACAATCTAAAATTAGTTTGATTTATACAGGGTGATCTACAAACTTGTTACTTATCAAAGTTATATTATTTTAAATGGAATACCCTCCTTTTTAATTTTTTTTTGAAATAAGGTGAAAAAATAAGGTAGACTTTCATTAGAGTTCCCTATACCTAAACCTTACAATTTCAGAAATATTTAACATTTTTTGAAAATGTAGAGTTGTCAAAAAATTCAAGTATTTTTCGATTCAGAAAAGATGAGACAATCTAATCTAGGTCATCGTAATAAGGATATTTGGAAGTACGGATTCTGTTGTTTATTGTTTCAAATCATAATTTATAAAATACAAAGAATAACGCGTAAAGTTAACAAACTTCAAAGTTAAATATCTTTGTTATTTTAAATACAACTCCCAAGAAATTTTTATCGGAATGGAATAGTATTTTGACAATAGTTCGAACTGTATTAGGGTTCCCTATACCTTACTGCAATACTTTTCGAGAAATTAGTGTATTTGTTACATTTTTAGAAATTATGCCATTAACTCATGTCGATCAGTTAGAATTCTTTGATTCTTTCCGTCATATTGACGTATTTCAACATACGACAGTGTTTATAACTATTGATGATTTTTTCATTACAATGAAATATTCAGTGCAAGAAAGAGTGGATATGATGTTGACCACAGGAGAATGCCATGAAAATTGTCTTTTGCTTCCAGGGTTTATGCCCAAAAGTACCCTGATCGCAACCATCCTGATACGAGAGCTTTTGAAAGGCTTTTACAAACATTTCGAGCCACAGGTAACACTGCCTATCCAAAACCTAATAAAAGTAAACCGGTAACTGGCAATGAAGATAGTGAGTTTTTAGTATTAGGATCTATCGCTGAAAATTCCCACACTAGTACTAGAGTAATTGCTAGACAAACTGATTTAAGTAGAGGAAGTGTGAGAAAAGTTCTCAAAAAACACAAATTTCATGCTTATCACATAGAAATTCATCAAAATTTGTATGGCAATGACTTTCAACAACGAATAGATTTCTGTTTGTGGGCAATTGAAAAATTAGGGGATCAACAAGATTTTTTAAATTTCGTTTTGTTTACTAATGAATCAACATTTCACAACAACGGTTTGGTAAATAGACATAATTTTCACTATTATGATACCGAGAATAGGCATGCTTTTAATACTGTTGACCGCCAAAATCGTTGGAGCATAAACGTATGGGCAGGAATTATTGGAGATCAGGTAATTGGACCATACTTTTTCAATGGTCATCTAATGGTAGAAAATTTTTGAGATTTTTAAAGCGAGACTTTTGGACACTTCTCGAAAACGTTCCGTTGAACATTAGAGGGAATTTGTGGCTACAATTAGATGGGGCACCGGCACACTTTGATCGTAGAGTTAGAAATTATTTAACTAGGAAATTTGTTAATAAATGGATTTGAAGGAACGGACCATGTCATTGGCCACCAAGATCGCCTTGTCTTACTCCAATGGATTACTTTTTATGGGGCTATATTAAAAATATTGTTTACAATATTCCTGCTACTACTGCAGACAATATGAAAGAGAGAATTAGAAACGCGGTGGACACAATTACTCCAGATATGGTAAGAAAAGTCAGACAAAATTTGGAAGAAAGAATTAGACTATGCATTCAAGAAGACGGTCATCAGTTTGAACATTTACCGTAGTGACAAATCCAGCAGTAGGCTCTCGGTGCATAATGTAAAACAGTCTTTTTCAAGACCAGCAACCGTATAACCTTGATAACGTTAATAAACCAAAAACCGTTTAACACATTTGTAACCTTTGTAAACCACTGAGTTCTAACTGATCGACATGAGTTAATGGCGTAATTTCTAAAAATGTAACAAATACACTAATTTCTCGAAAAGTATTGAAGTTAGGTATAGGGAACCCTAATACAGTTTGAACTATTGTCAAAAGACTATTCCATTCCGATAAAAATTTCCTGGGCGTTGTATTTAAAATAACAAAGATATTTAACTTTCAAGTTTGTTAACTTTACGCGTTATTCTTTGTATTTTATAAATTATGATTTGAAACAATAAACAACAGAATACGTACTTCAAAATATCCTTATTACGATGACCTAGATTAGATTGTCTCATCTTTTCTGAATCGAAAAATACCTGAATTTTTTGACAACCCTACATTTTCAAAAAATGTTAAATATTTCGGAAACTGTAAGGTTTAGGTATAGGGAACTCTAATGAAAGTCTACCTTATTTCAAAAAAAAATGAAAAAGGAGGGTATTCCATTTAAAATAATATAACTTTGATAAGTAACAAGTTTGTAGATCACCCTGTATAAATCAAACTAATTTTAGATTGTAGTCCTTGAAGGCTTACCTATTCTCGCCAAAACAGATTTTTAAACAATTCAGTCGTTTGGGTGCTAGAGACCGATGCGTTGGTGGTGGCACCCTGTATATATATATATATATATATATATATATATATATATATATATATATATATATATATATATATATATACAGGGTGAGTCAGTTATTTGTAGATAAACTTTAACAGGAGATAGAACACATGTTTCTAAAAAGAAAAGTTCCTATAAACATATGTAGTAGAAGGCTTCATTTCGGAGATACAGGGTGTTGAATATAATTTTTTTTTCTCAAATTTTCATTATAACTCATAAACGAATGCTTAGATTTTTTCATGTTGGGGGGATAATGTCTATTAATTAAGGGGCATAAAACAAGCGATAAGAATGTTCACAAACTTGCACAGTGGCGGAGTGGAGGGGGTGCTCAACTCCTTTCATAAACAGAACTTCTACGCCAATGACTATTTTCTAAAAAAACTGTAATTTTCATTATCTACATACAGTTTAACAAAATTAATGTACCTTCTTCTGTTTCGAAATTCCTGTGCGTTTCCGAGTTATTTTGATTTTTAGTGTTTGATGTGGTACTAAGTAAAGTAATGTGCTTTATGTGAATAATTGAATATCAAGTTTTTAATAAAAAAGATATAATAAAACATTTAGAGCCATTTTAGTACCTAACGATCGTTTCTTTAAAATTTCAAATACATTTTCATTTATAAATAGGTAGGTTATCGTTTTTTTACATCCATTGTTATTATCCTCGTATAAAAAGAAATGCATAATTATTATTGTTATGCGGTCAATACTTTCTGTATAATTATTATGTATGTATCAATTTCGCCATAAACATGTATGTAGTTTTTAAGTGAGATTCTAATAAGTTATAGACCGCTCCTCACTTGCTCTCATTAAAGAGCCGCCACTGTATCAAGTCATACTCAAATACAAGACTTTTGTAAATTGAAATCTGTTAGTACACTAATTTTAACAATCCTTATTTATTATTGTAACAATACTTAATTAATAATTGTGAAATTAATAAGAATTCTTAGCAATAACGATTTATAAATAAATAACAATAACACTAGTATAATAAAATTAGACACTTTATTCAAAATGTAAACCGTTCTTTTCAATACACATTTCACAGCGACGTACAATAGAACATCTTAAGTTAACTAAATGATGCACCCTTATTTCATTGCAACAAAATATGATACTCCTTGGAAAACAAGTAAGTATTAAATTTTATATTTTGAAACGACAGTTTGACTTTTTATAAACACTTGCTTCATCTTGAATAATTTCACTGTTATTAATTATTGTTTTTAAGTTCAAAAAGTTATTTCATTTGATTTGCCAGCTTTTAATTAGTGTAACATGCCGATTACATTTACAAATAGCGAACAAGCCGACATTCATTTTATTTATGGGTTCGCAAATGGGAATTTAAGGTACGCAGCTAGGGAGTTTCGGAGAAGATTTCCAAATAGACGACAACCTCATCATTCCGTTTTTGTGAGTATCCATCGTCGATTTGTTAACCAGGGTTTGAAAAATGTACATGGGGGCCGACAGAACAACCGTGGACGAGATAGAATTGGAGAGGGTATATTGCCTGAATTTAATAGGAACCCCACGGCAAGTACTCGACGTACTGCTGTTGCTCTCAGTATTTCCCAAAGTAAAGTTTTCCGGTTTTAAAACGGGATCACAGACGCCCATATCATTTTCAACCTGTCCATGGTTTATGTCTAGGTGACGCCGAACGAAGACTTAATTATTGTAGGTGGGTTCTTAACTCCATTCAAAATAATAGAGATTTCTTATCCAACATACTGTGGATTGATGAATCCTGTTTTACTCATCGTGGTATCGTAAACTTTCACAATCTGCATATGTGGGCACATGAAAACCCACATGCCATTCGACCAAGAAATTTTCAACATGAATTTAGTACAAATGTCTGGATTGGAATTTACGGCAACCACGTGTTTGGACCTTATTTCTTGCCACAATGTGTAAATTCAGAAAATTTCCTACAATTTTTAGAAGAAGAACATGTTAATATGTGGGAAGACATTCCTTTGAATTTAAGAGGACATGCTTGGTTTCAGCTTGACGGATGTCCGGCTCATTATGGCAAAAATGTAAAAAATTGGCTAAACAATAACTACCCGGGGAGGTGGATAGGTCGTGGAAGTCCAGGGGCGTGGCCTCCTAGACCCCCGATTTAACGCCACTTGACTTTTTTGTATGGGGATTCATGAAGGAAAAAGTGTATACCACTCCGGTTAATACACTTGAAGAACTTCACAATCGTATCAGAGATGCTTGCAATGAAATAAGGTTGCATCATTTAATTAACTTAAGACGTTCTATTGTACGTCGCTGTGAAATGTGTATTGAAAAGAACGGTTTACATTTTGAATAAATTTTCTAATTTTATTACACTAGTGTTATTGTTATTTATTTATAAATCGTTATTGCTAAGAATTCTTATTAATTTCACAATTATTAATTAAGTATTGTCACAATAATAAATAAGGATTGTTAAAATTAGTGTACTAAACAGATTTCAATTTACAAAAGTCTTGTATTTGAGTATGGCTTGATACAGTGGCGGCTCTTTAATGAGAGCAAGTGAGCAGCGGTCTATAACTTATTAGAATCTCACTTAAAACTACATACATGTTTATGGCGAAATTGATACATACATAATTATACAGAAAGTATTGACCGCATAACAATAATAATTATGCATTTCTCTTTATACGAGGATAATAACAATGGATGCTAAAAAAAAACGATAACCTACCTATTTATAAATGAAAATGTATTTGAAATTTTAAAGAAACGATCGTTAGGTACTAAAATGGCTCTAAATGTTTTATTATATCTTTTTTATTAAAAACTTTATATTCAATTATTCACATAAAGCACATTACTTTACTTAGTACCACATCAAACACTAAAAATCAAAATAACTCGGAAACGCACAGGAATTTCGAAACAGAAGAAGGTACATTAATTTTGTTAAACTGTATGTAGATAATGAAAATTACAGTTTTTTAGAAAATAGTCATTGGCGTAGAAGTTCTGTTTATGAAAGGAGTTGAGCACCCCCTCCACTCCGCCACTGTGCAAGTTTGTGAACATTCTTATCGCTTGTTTTATGCCCCTTAATTAATAGACATTATCCCCCCAATATGAAAAAAATCTAAGCATTCGTTTATGAGTTATAATGAAAATTTGAGAAAAAAAAATTATATTCAACACCCTGTATCTCCGAAATGAAGCCTTCTACTACATATGTTTATAGGAACTTTTCTTTTTAGAAACATGTGTTCTATCTCCTGTTAAAGTTTATCTACAAATAACTGACTCACCCTGTATATATATATATATATATATATATATATATATATATATATATATATATATATATATATATACACCCATACGAGTACAATGGGCACTGCCGAGTAACTTTTCTATATTAATGAACTGCACAAAGAATATTTTGGAGACTACATAATTATACAAATATGTTAAATTGACACAAAGAGTAACGTTACATTTTTCACAGCACCAACAAATCCGCTGATGACATTCAACACATCTCAAATGCTTAGTAAGTTTTTTTGGGAAACTGTCCCCCTTCAGGGTTTCTAATACTTGGTAAAGTACTACCTGATGGTCTGCCTCTTGCCAAAGTAGATTTACCATAACAGCTTAAATAATGTCGGACCAGAGCTTTTTGAAATTCAAGCAAACTAATTTGCATATCTGTATTTGCGAACTGGTATAACATCCACGATTTCACAACTGCCGTATTTATGAAAAGGACCCACCACAGTTTTCTTCCTCTTACACTTATTCGATAACTACTCAGCTGTTGATCATGTAGGCCGACTCCGCCCATTCACTTATTCTAACTTGTAAGACAGGACAGAATAGAAACATTTTTTAACGTTTGATTTTCGGGCGAAGCAAGTTCGAAATGATGCTGTTGTTGTAAGACATAACATGCATTATTACGATAATGTAAATCCACACTGGACCCGTGAGCGACGTTGTCAACATCGATGGAGTTTAAACGTGTGGTGTGGAATTATAGGACAGCACATTGTTGGGCCAATATTTATTAATAGACTAACTGGAGAGAATTACCTCAATTTATTACAAATTGGAATTCAAAATCATCTAAGCGAACTCCCACAAAATATCAGAAATAATTTGTGCTGGCAACAAGATGGCGCTCCAGCACATTATGCCTTTCCAGTTAGGGCGTTTTTAAATAATCGATACGAGAACCGTTGGATTGGTCGTGGATGACCAGTTGGTTGGCTACCTAGAACACCTGATATGTCACAACTGGACTTTTTCTCTGGGGGGGTATATAAAATCCCAGGTGTACATCGTTGAACCAGCAGCTATTGAAAATATGAAGAGAGAATTCGTACTTGCATAAACGAAATATCTCCGGAAATTATCCTTCGATCTATTGGCTCCATTGGACGACGTTTCAATTTATGTATTGAAAAAGAAGGAAAACATTTCGAGCTATTTTTGTAAATACCTAATTCTTATTTGATGTAAATGTTTAATTTTGAGTTTCAAAAAGTAGATCTTTATTACGAAATAATGTGTAATTGTTTCTTTTGTGTTTACCGCTACTTGATATTTGGACAAGTGTAAAACATTCATGCGCTACTACATTAAAACGTTAGTTTGCTTTTTGATAGGGAAAGAAATGAATGTTTAAGAAAAACGAAACACTATCGTAAAAAGAATGTTTTCAGGATTTCAATAATAAAAAAAAAATTCCTGCACTCCATTTAAAAAAAGAAGTTGAAAGTCGCCATTTTGAAATAATCCGTCCAGTTGAAAATCTGATACACCATCGTGTAGAGAATGTCCTGAAACACATTTCTGCCAAATATTTTGAAGGTAGTAACCATAGTGTGGCTAAAGAAAAATAAGGCACTTACTCTAAAACAGGCTGTATATATATATATATATATATATATATATATATATATATATATACATATAGGTGTGGAAAAATATTATCGAGATAAGTAAAACAATGAGAGTACAATCAGTTCACGTGCTAAGTAATAGAATACACAACAAACTAAAAGCGCTGATTCCATACATGCGTCTTTTGAGTAGGCTAGTATCAATGACACATTTAATTGCTACTGTCAACGAGAGTTGAAAATCAGTGTTATTTGCAAGTCCGACACAATACTCATGTATTCTAATGAAGAAAAAATACAGATTATTAAGTGGTATTATTCAGGAAGCACTGCACAAGAAATAATGGGCAGGTTTGCTTTTTTCTTTGAAAACAGGCCAATTCCATCAGAAAGTATGATTGTGGATACTGTTTGTAAATTTGGAAGATGTGGATGTTTAAATAATTGTAAATAATGCAGTAGCATTGATAGTAATGATGGTGAGCATCCTGGTAGTAACTTAAACCAAGAGCGCGAACTCCAAGAAATTGCAGTATGTAGTTTAGCAGAAACTAATTTCCCGTGCAATAGTACAAAAATTGCTGAAGAAATTAATATTGAACCAAGAACAGTTCGCAGTACCTTGAAAAGAAATAAATACCGTTGCTATAGGTTGCAAACTACACAAGAAATTTTTCCAGAAGATCATCAAAAGCGTGTGGAATTTTGTGAAGATATGATAAATCGGACTAATGAAAACGAAAGATTTATTGAAAATATTTTGTTTACCGACGAGTGTTTTTTTATCTTTAATGGCCATCACAATCCGTCTGTCGCTGTTGGTTACTCTCGGGAAAGCAAACACATTAGTATTCTTTACCGGGCACAATATCCCCAAAAAGTTAGTGTGTGGGCAGGAATTTTAGGCAATTCCATAATTGATCCATTTTTTATCAACGAAAACTTGAATGCGGACAAATATTTCGAAATGTTGAGAACCCAGATAGTTCTAGCTGTACAACGCCTCAATATAAATTTTGATGACATTTAGTATCAACAAGATGGCTGTCCTGCTCAAACTGCAATAAGAGTTCAACAGTTTTTGGAAACTACGTTCCCTAACCGTATTATTAGTGGAAAAGGTACTATTAAATATCCTCCTCGCTCACCTGATATCGCGCCGAACAACATTTTTGTTTCGGGATACGTATCCCAGCAAATGTATGGGCACAGGCATGAACGTGCTAATAATTTGGACGAACTTCGTGTCAAAATTACAGGCTCTTTAAACAGCATCACCCAAGAAATGTTAGAAAACACCCGAACTGAATTTTATCACAGATTGGGTTACTGTCTTGCACAAAGGAGATCTTTTCGAAAACCTTATAAAGTAGAGTTTTGAAAAAAGTGTATACTGTGCATTTTTAAAAATAATTGGTTTTTTAATAGGAATTATAATGCTAAAGTTAAACCTTAAACTTAAGTTATACTATCAATGTAAATGTTAATGTTCTTGTTTGCAGCTCTCGTAAGTGTCTTCTTGGTTCTTCTTACGAGTAGTAATCGAACCATGTCATAAATTCGCAATTACAATAAACTTCGATGTTTGAGTATTTACTTAATAGTTTCAAAGAACACTCGAGTTTTCAACATCATATTAATTGCTTTGGTTTCGTTAGAAATGTTGAAGTTAGATTGAAGGTGACTTAAGTAGTTCATATTTTGTGCCTACATGTAAATATGTACAAGTGGCAACATCGGTAAAGTTATGTCTCTCTCACACTCATATAATGCTTATTGGGTTTCTTTCTAGCTTATTATAAGTCAGACCCGCAATAATGTTTTTCCATACCTGTATATATGAATTATTTCTTTTATTGTAGCTTCCTCAATTAAATTCAAACTATTTTATGCTATTCCAAGCTTTCGAAAATTGATTATTTTGTTTATCAAGGCTAAATTAAAATAACAGACATAAATTGAACAATAAAAATAAGATAATTAAACTTGCATGCAAATTAAGTTTAAACACAACCATAAAATACCAATTTAATTAAAACAATATTATTAAAAATTTTTAACAAAAGGGAAAGACAAAAAAAATTTGTCACGTTTATAAATTTTGATTCATTTCTTAAATATTTATGTCAAGAGTACCTTAAAAGTAAGTTTTATGTAGTAGGTCATGGAAGAAAACATAATTTAATAAAATAGGTTATAAAAATGTAATATATAAAAAAAAATTTAGTAGTAAAAAGTAAAGTAGCTACCGTAAAATGAGGCGACTTTGTGCCTAACGTGGTCAAATTGTGCCACTACGTGTTTATCGGACATATTCGTATTGTTCCGGCTCTCCGTTCTATTTACCGTAACAACTCTCGTCCGAGGTCACAGTTATTAGATGTGAATAGTGTGAAACGCAACATTTGTTTGTACAGGAACCTATATTTTTGTTTCATCGAGTTATTATACAGGTGAGTTTTTGCATATTTTTCGTTTATTAGTAATATTTCTCCTGTGTAGCTTAAATCGTTTTAATAATGCTTGATTCAAAGTTGACATGTTGTTAGCTGTTACATAGGCTATCTTTTAAAGTATATTGAGTAGTTCTGCCGTGTAACATAGCTCGAAAATGTGACATTGAATAAGATCTCGACGATTTGTGGGGGGAATTTGTGTCACAATTTATTATGGAATTTAGTGGGGTGAGATTGTGTCATTCTTACTTTTTTTCAGAAATGCCCCGACAATATCAGCGATTAGTCGGATCCCGACATTACAAGAATTATACCGACGATACTGTTCAAAAAGCTATCCAAGAAATTAAGGATAAGAAAATTTCGATACGGGAGGCTGCGAAAAAGTAAGATTCGCTATAAAATTAATCAAAACACCAATATTTATTCCAACTTTATTTTCAGGTATAGCATTCACCGAAACACTCTTTCAAGTAAATTACATGGAAAACATACCTTATCTTCTGGTGGTCAAACGGCACTTGATACATACGAGGAGAGATCAATTGCTGATCACGAAATAGCAGTTTCTTGTAATACGAAACTTAAC
Organism: Vesta saturnalis; assembly: GCA_036346205.1. Taxonomy (NCBI): domain Eukaryota; kingdom Metazoa; phylum Arthropoda; class Insecta; order Coleoptera; family Lampyridae; genus Vesta; species Vesta saturnalis. The sequence goes on along the minus strand of JARFJB010002146.1, from coordinate 894,115 downwards.
TTAAGCCAAAGTATAACAACAATTATTAAAAGGCATCAAATTGTAACATTAATAAAAAACGATGATGTAATATACCATTTGTAATTGATCAAGTAATTTAATTAATATAAAAAATTACCCCTTAATAATCGCTAAGTGCCGTCGGCTCATCGGTAGATGAATATAAGGGTGGATTCTAATAAATAGTTTAATTAACCTACCTGAAATGCTAGTTGCTTCTTTTCTGCTTGATTATTTTCACTTAATTCCAAAAATGTTATCAAAAAATTATGAATAAAATAATAAATTCTCGAGCGCCATGTTGTCTTTCTTTTTTTTATATATATCTATCTAGGAACAACAAAACCTAGTTATTGAATACTATAAACAATTAACACAAATGAAAATAAAACAACAAGTTACATAAGTTTATTTAATATATGTTTGAAAACGAGAAAAAATTCAAAAGTCATGAACTATACTAAATTATAAAAAAAACTTTACCTTTTAACTGTTCTGTATATACACTGTTACAGGTACTATGAAGCAGAATGGTTCATATGGTGAGGTCAATGTCTTGCTTAGTTATCCTTAAAATATGGAATTTCCTTGAAGTTTATTCGCCAAATTTATTTGTAAAAGAATGTAGAACTTGCGTTGTAAAGGTAACTCATGTAAAACTTGCCATATAAAATAAGAGTATAATAAACTATTGACTTATACGTGCCATTAAAGATTATTAAGTATACAAATTAAGTGATTAAAAAGGTGCGTACTTAAAAAGTAAGTACTTAAAAAAATAAAAGTGCATACTTGAAAAATAAGTACTTAAAAAGTAAGTAAAAGGTGCCTAAAAAAAGCAAAGGCTTTAGTTTTAAAATATAATGAGAAAAAAAAATAACTTACCACCAAAATTCTGATGGCACCAAAATATAAAAAATTAATTAAAAATCATACTTATTGCTGTTAACATTCAGCATTAATTGAATTAAGAAAAGCTTTCAGAATAACTCAAGTGTATTTCCCCTAAAAAATCTTCACGCTTGCGCGAATACAATAATATAAATCCAATTTTTTTAAGAAAGGGAACTAAAACTATTTATGTAATATTACACCCAAAAGATTTGTTCTAGGAAATGCCAATTAAATTGCCATTCTCAACTCTACATATTAATTAAAAACTTTTCTAATATTATGCCAAATAGATGAACGATTCTTAAATTAATGTACTTTTTAATACAACCACAAAAAAAGGTTGTTACACACCCCCTTCTAAAATTTGGACTCGGAGATCACCAAAGCGGAGATTCCAAACACTAAGCTAATAAATGAAATTATTAAAATTTAAAAAAATACAAAATGTTAAGCTAATTAAAATATAAGCAATATTGAAAAAATAACAAGAAAATGTACGAAGAAGTACGGAAAATGTGGTGACGTTGGTCAGGAAAGACCCCTCGCAACACCAAAAAAGCTAATGACGCGCTACCACCCGCACACGCCACTAGTCGAGAATCAAGGACCCGAAACCTTAAATAAAGTAAAAAACTTTAACTGGTGGGGTTAGTGAAGCAAACCACCATCAGAAGAGCAAAATGAGTATCCGGTAAAAAAATTTGAATCTAAGGTAAAAAACGAACGGAAACCGTAACCTACCATGACCTGAAGGGACAGTGGGCAGAGAACCCGGAAACGGTCATCATGCAACTTTATAAAAAAATCAAGGCTAAACGCCACTCTACTCGAGAGTATAAAAATAGAAAAAAAAATCCTTCCAGACTAATAATAAATAATCGCGAGACTTGAGGTCGAGAGAGGGCGGTTCAATTACCCTACCCCGGTGGTCTCAAACCAAGCCTCCTAGGTACATAACACAACTACCACTGTCACGTTCGATAAGTGAGTCAAAATCGGTAAACCCAAGATACGACTATTTTCATGGCAAATTAGCTCAGGATGCTACGTCGTGGAGAACAAGAGAGGCCACTCTACCCTTCACGAGATTCAGGTTTCACGTTGTTCCACAGTCATCGTCCAAGACTCAACATACCCTAACTAACACGCACATTTTATAAATAAATCGAAATCTAGGTGAGATAGCAAAGGGAAAGATGAAGCACTCTTAGGAACACAACAACCCCCTCCTAAAACTACCAAAACGTCATAATCAGGAAGTGAACTAATCGAGGTTGACAAGAGGCGAACCGAAGTCCTCAAGCACCGTCCAAGAATAGTAACACTACACAAATCAGGAAAAAACAAAATAACTAAATCAATCAAAAAATAAAAATGTATAGAAGCATTACTAGTTTTCTTATCCATGGTTATGAGTTTACACGTCAAATTAACGATCAGAGGTAAACTCAAAATAGTTATCTTCAATTTTACTATTGTAACAATAGCAAATTGTAAATCCAATAAAGGAAGATAATCTGCCTGAGAACTAATGTCCCACAAAGTCGGCAATTCAATCGCACAATGGGATCTAAATATCAACCATCGTGCTAAACAAATGTAGCAAAATCATGCTAACAAATGTAAAAAATAATAAGTGGTTTGCAAAGCCACAACAATATAAAATAAAATAATGTGCGAAATAAGCACAAAATAAAATTATTTTGAAAATTATCAAAATAATTAAAAATATAAATAAGAAAACCAGAATGTAAAAATACTAAAATCGAAAAATAATTAAAAGAATACTAAAAATAAGAACTAATGAGGTTTTAAATCCTTAACATGAAAAACGCCTAAGGGTTTATTATCAATAGGGGTGGCCAATCGGTACGTAGTTGGACCTACCACCTCAATAACTTTCGCTTCAATAAATTTTGGAGCTAACTTTTGACTATAATTTTTAGTCGCATCAGATAAAGTAAAATTCTTTTTCCAAACCAAATCGCCAACATTTAATTTCAACGGACGACGTCGCAAATTGTAAGATTTTGAATTTCTTTCGTAAGCTGCATGCAAATTTTGTTTAACATGTTTAAAAATGGGTGAAAGTTCATTTAAATCTTGAACTAATTGTTCACGGTTAGTAATAAATAAAGCATCCTCTTTGAAATCCTTGAGTCGACCATAAAATCTCCAGAAATAGGAACTGTCCGACCAAACGCCAAAAGGAAGGTGAAAATTTCGTAGACTCATGAACAGCGTTACGAATAGCATGCGCAATTTTGTGAATTTCAACATCCCAATCCTTGTGATCATCTTGAATATAAGATCTAATCGCAGTACCTACTACTTTATTAACTCTCTCAACAAAATTTACTTGTGGATGATAACTTGCATTAAACCAAACGGATTGAACTTTGTAAGAACTCATTAAATTTTTAAATTGTGAACTTTTAAATTGAGGACCATTGTCCACCATACAAATTTGAGGAACACCGTATACTAGAAATACATAATTCTCAATATATTGACAAATACTTTTAGCAGTAGCACTGCGCATAGTGTGAATCAAAGTAAATTTAGTAAACCAATCACAAATAACTAATAAAACTGTGTTTCCACTCTTCGATCTAGGAAAAGGACCCACTAAATCAATAGAAATACATTAAAAAGGATAAGTAACATTTTTCTCTTTACCCATAAAACCATAATTAAATTGTGAAGACTTGCTTCGGTTACAAACATTGCAATTCCTAATATACTTCGAAATAGCTGACTTCATTTTTGGCCAGTAATAAAATTCTTTAATTTTGGAAAAAGTTTTAAAAACCCCAAAATGTGATGACGTAGGATCATCATGAAATTTTCGTAAAATATCTTTCCTTAAAGATTTCGGAACAACTAATTTCCATTCCACTAAATTCGATTCGATGTTTAAATCATTAGAAATAAATTTGTAGAGTTTATCATCTTCAACTCTCCAATCAGGAAATAATTCAGGATTTTTAGAAACGTTGGCTAACATTTTCTTATACCAATCGTCTAAATCGACAACAGAAAATTCTAAAGAACTAACTTCCAAAGGTGCTCTAGAAAGTGCATCAGGAACTACATTTAATTTACCTTTACGATGAATAACTTCAAAATCAAATTGTTGACGTTTAACACTCCATCTGGCTAATCTACCAGAAGGATCTTTTAAATTATTGAGCCAAATCAATGAATGATGATCAGTAATAACTTTAAAATGGGTACCTTCAATATAAGGTCTAAACTTTTGAATACCAAAAATAACTGCAAGTAACTCACGTTCTGTAATTGAATAATTTTGCTCAGCTTTGTTTAAAGTACGAGAACCATAGGCAATAACAACTTCCTCCTCTCCTACTCCTTGTGTTAATACAAATCCAACTCCACAATTAGATGCATCACATTGTAAATAAAATGTTTTAGAAAAATCAGGGCTCGCTAAAATAGGAGCATTAACTAATAAAGATTTAATTTTTAAAAATGAATCATTCGCTTCGTCATTCCATAAAACTTTCTGAGATTTCTTCTTACCTTTCAATAAATTATTAATCGGAGCTAAAATTGTGGAAAAATCATGAATGAAACGTCTATACCAAGAACACATTCCAATAAAACGTTTAACTTCTGTAAAAGTATGTGGTTGAGGAAATTGAGTAATAGCTTCCACCTTTGAAGGATCGGTGTGAAGACTATTCTTATCAATAACAAAGCCTAAATATGATAAACGAGGTTTACAAAATTCACATTTATCTAAATTAATATTCAAATGGGCATCAATAAGCCCTTAAAAGTACTTAAAAAAAACAATAATATCGTTTAAATAAACAAAAAACTGAATGGGATAAATCATAACCTAGAATTGAATCTATAATTCGTTGTAATGTATCATTACCAAAGATTAAATGCATTTTATAATAATTCCATTTTCATAAAATGTAATCAAAGCAATTTCTCAATTTAATTTACGTCTCTCATCTAATGTCAACCCTTCTGCTCCATTTACAATTAAAAAATTTTATTTCTACTAATATACTCATCAATATATAAAACATCAACTAAATAATTAAAATTTGACATCGTAAACAATTATATAATACACTCAATAAATTTCATTAAGCCTAAACACATAAAAATACCAAGCTTAACATTAAACGGTAACACTCCTTAAATCTCGGTCAACTCCATAACAATCAAAATAAACAAAGTGAAAATAACTAGCATTGAAACAACAACATATCCCTTTTTCTGGCCCCACAGTAATATTATACACAAATGTAAATAAAAATCTCAAATATGAAACAATAAATTTCAAGCAATAAAAATCAAGGTCCCTGCTCGCCCGCGCCAAACGGAAGATTAAAATAAGGGGGAATTCTAATAAATAGTTTAATTAACCTACCTGAAATGCTAGTTGCTTCTTTTCTGCTTGATTATTTTCACTTAATTCCAAAAATGTTATCAAAAAATTATGAATAAAATAATAAATTCTCGAGCGCCATGTTGTCTTTCTTTTTTTTTATATATCTATCTAGGAACAACAAAACCTAGTTATTGAATACTATAAACAATTAACACAAATGAAAATAAAATAACAAGTTACATAAGTTTATTTAATATATGTTTGAAAACGAGAAAAAATTCAAAAGTCATGAACTATACTAAATTATAAAAAAAACTTTACCTTTTAACTGTTCTGTATATACACTGTTACAGGTACTATGAAGCAGAATGGTTGATATGGTGAGGTCAATGTCTTGCTTAGTTATCCTTAAAATATGGAATTTCCTTGAAGTTTATTCGCCAAATTTATTTTTAAAAGAATGTAGAACTTGCGTTGTAAAGGTAACTCATGTAAAACTTGCCATATAAAATAAGAGTATAATAAACTATTGACTTATACGTGCCATTAAAGATTATTAAGTATACAAATTAAGTGATTAAAAAGGTGCGTACTTAAAAAAATAAAAGTGCATACTTGAAAAATAAGTACTTAAAAAGTAAGTAAAAGGTGCCTAAAAAAAGCAAAGGCTTTAGTTTTAAAATATAATGAGGAAAAAAATAACTTACCACCAAAATTCTGATGGCACCAAATTTAAAAAATTAAGTAAAAATCATACTTATTGCTGTTAACATTCAGCATTAAGTGAATTAAGAAAAGCTTTCAGAATAACTTAAGTGTATTTCCCCTAAAAAATCTTCACGCTTGCGCGAATACAATAATATAAATCCAATTTTTTTTAAGAAAGGGAACTAAAACTATTTATGTAATATTACACCCAAAAGATTTGTTCTAGGAAATGCCAATTAAATTGCCATTCTCAATTCTACATATTAATAATTAAAAACTTTTCTAATATTATGCCAAATAGATGAACGATTCTTAAATTAATGTACTTTTTAATACAACCACAAAAAAAAGGTTGTTACATTCTATCTACGGTTTTCCTGTGACGTCCCAGGATCTACAGTATATTGTCAAAACAAATTTAGATAGAAGAGGAAAAAAAATCTCTGTATTCAAAGAGACCTTTCCTGGAAAAGAATGGACTTTGTCATTCTTAAACAGGCACAAGAATATTCTTTCAAATCGAGTAGCAAGAAATATAAGTGTTTCAAGGGCGGCAATAGATGAAGGAATTATACATTCATTTTTCGATCATCTTGAAAGAGAGTTGGAGGGTGTTCCGCCCACCAACATTTGGAATTATGACGAGACAAATCTTGGGGACGACTCTGGAGCTAAAAGGTCCTTATTAGACGATGAAATATCCATAGAAAATTAGAAATGCGACTAAAGCCTGCACTTCTCTAATGTTTGCGGAAATGCAGCCGGAAGATGGCACCTGTATATGTGGTTTATAAGTCAGAAAAACTATGGCAGTCATGGGCAGAAAATGGACCGGATAACTCCCGCTATAATAGGACAAAGTCTGGGTGGTTCGACTGCCAATGTTTCGAAGATTGGTTTGTTAACCTTATGCTTCCAATCTTAAAAAACCAACAAGGCACAAAGGTCCTAATTGGGGACAACTTAAGTTCTCACCTTAATGTTGAGGTAGTGCGCCAATGCTAACGCAATAATATATCATTTATAGCGTTGCCCCAAAATGCGGCACACCTTCTACAGCCGCTAGACGTGGCATACTTCCGGTCATTGAAAGGCAATTGGCGAAAAATCCTTAATGAATGGAAAGATTCACCTCAGGGAAACCGATGTGCAACTATCCCCAAAGATATCTTCCCGACCTTACTAAAACAATTAGTGGATATGATGAGCCACAAAGATCCCTATATCCTCCCTTCTGGATTCAGAAAATGTGGTATTTATCCACAAAATCGTGAAGTACTTTTAAGTCGTCTTCCAAATGAAATTCTCGAAAATGAAACTTCGGAAATAAAAAATGCTCTCAGCGAAAGCTTTCTACAACACTTACAAGGAAAGAGAGAAAACCTTACTGCCTCTCGTCGACCTAAACGTAAAAGGGTCAATGTAGTTCCTGGAAAGAGTATAAGCGCTGCCGATATTCAAATTACTATTCAAACCGCCACCACCAAAGAAAACATAAACGACTCAGAACCCATTCCATCAACTTCGACAGACCCAAAACCCATGCAACCCACTTCGACAAGCTCTAAAAATACAGGTAAAAACTTGATTCTAGCTCGGAAAAGGAAAGTTTCCGGGACAAGCGATGATTCTGATATTCCTTCATATAGAGAGCGATGTATCACCTATTTCGGAATTTGATAACCTGTCCGATAATGATACAACAAAACAGGAAGTTTTTGAGAATGGCGAAACGTTACATGTCGGAAATTACACAATAGTTCAGTGCTATGACTAAATGGGGTAACCACTGGAAATGATCCGAAAAAAAAGATGAGTTGCTTTACGATCCAGCAGATATCGTCAAGAAAAAAATTAACCCTCCAATTCAAATCTCTAGAAGGGAAATTTTTGAAGTTCCCCATATGGATTGTTACCCTTAATCATATTGGACTATTCTTTTTTTATTTTGAGTTGTGAGCATTTTGTTTTTTTTTTATTTTAATTTGTGAGAAAATCGGCTTTGATTATATTTTATGAATAATTTTTCTTTTATTTAAAAAAATCGGGGTGAAATTGTGCCACGCCGCTGATTTCAGACCAGTTCCAATATAATACGACGCATAACGTCGTACATTCTCACCTTCTAAATAGGCGAATGTGTGTTGAAATGATAATCAAATGGCTGGCACAAAGCCACCCCAATGCGATGGGTGAAATTGTGCCAATTGTTATTTTTTTTTTTTTGCAAAAACTAATGAAAGTTTTCTTTTCGTAACCAAAGATTCAAAAATTATCCTTAATTTTTTTCAAAATTTTTTGGTGCTCATAACTGCCCGAAATTGTTAGGAAAACATGAAATGTGGCACAAAGCCACCCCATTTTACGGTACATAAAAAATCATATTTTGTTCTGGAAACTAAGTAAATAGGTATAACTATTAATAAATTGTTGAAATTCACGTTTTTTATTAATAGAATTCTTATGTTCAATTATTTCAAACATTTCTAAAATTAAACGTTTACGATTATTATTTTCTGATTGTAAAATTTTAATTTCTGCAAAATTTGGGTATTGAACTCTATCAATGAGTGTTCACTTAGTGCACATGAAATTTTGTTTAACCTGATGTCACTTTTATCTTGTGTTAAACGATCTTTAAGAACTATACAGGTTTGTCCAATGTATTCTTCATTACAATTTAAACAGGGAATTTTATATACAGATATAGAAAGACCGCTTAACATAACAAAAAAGTGAGGTTAAACAAAATTTCAGGTGCACTAAGTGAACACTTTATTGATAGAGTTTATTATCCAAATTTTGCAGGAATTAAAATTTTATAATTAGAAAATAATAATCATAAACGTTTAATTTTAGAAACGTTTGAAACAACTAAAAATAAAAATTTTATTAATAAGAAGCGTGAATTTCAACAATTTTTTAATAGTTACACCTATTTACTTAGTTTCTAGAACAAAATAATTTTCACTTTATCTTTTAGTACTAAGTTTTTTGATATATTTTATTTTTATGACATATTTTATTAAATTATATGTTAACCTAAAATTGATTTTTACCACACAATTTTTTTAGCGCTTGGCATGAGAAATCCATTGATATGCCACATTTGACCATTTTGCTAAGTTTCGTCTGAGAACTCATCATCAGTTTAGCGGCGTTATAAGAAGCCATTAGGGGATAATGGAATACAGAAATGAAAGCTGAATTAGCTGCTGATACAGATAAAAGAGAGAGCTAGCAGTATGTAGAGTAATGTGGATTTAAATGTTGTTTTCAACGAATAACAGCAAAATAATAGTTAAAATTAAAAATAATAAATAAGGTGTTATAAAAGTTGTTGAAAATGTCCTCCGTTATTATTAATACACAATTGAATTCTTCTGGATACCTGGGATGTCATATTAGCCGCCACTTAGGGCGTAATTTTTGCCAATGTGTCCATTATTCTCTGACGAAGTTCATTACGTTAGTTGGAAGATCTTTCCCATATACTTCATTTTTGACCATGCCCCATACAGAATAGTCTATTGGATTAAGGCCCAGTGATCGTGGGGGCCATCTTACTGGTCCATTTGTACCAATCCAACTATTGCGAAAATTTTAATTTAAGTACTGTTGTACCCTTGCGTTGTGGGAGCTACATCCATCTTGCATGAAATATTTCATTTCTCTTCTCTTAAGAAGCATCATTAAGCAAATTTAAATACCTTTCTTGATTTAAATATCCGTCCAAAAATATGGCCCAATTATTTTATTATTTATTATACCACAACATACACTTTGTGAAAAACGAACTTATGGTCTAACTTGTTTTATTAAATGTGGAATAGCGATTTTTTTTAAGAATTGCTAGGATTGATGTGTACTTGAGCGAGAACGTTAATTTCGTTCATTGAGTTTTGAAAATGGTGCTTTCTGCGTAAATTACAGTATACATTCATAGATTTTGAAATTATATAAAAAGTAACTGTCGATGGTTGCCGTCGCTCAGGGTACAGCTTCTAGCAAGTTTGTGGGGATTGTGCTGTATTTCTTTTCATTTTCAATGTACCGCACTATAATCATTATCACTTTTAAAATCTCCAAAAATTAACGCCTTTAGAACAATATTTTATAACCACACTGACAATATTAAAAACTTTGCAATGACATTCAAGGCAAAATTGATTTTATGAAATAAAATATTTGCGAGTGACATCCAAAGTAATGTTAAATCTTCTATAATTGCTCCATTAACAAGTTAATCCGTAAATGAACTGGTAACCTCGAAATTACGCAGACGCAACCGAACCTTTTCGCTATCAGACACGATAACAAAAATAAATTTAAGCCGATACATATTGTTTCTTAAAACTCTCAACAACCATAATGAAATTTAGTTCCTTTCAACGAAACTGCAATAATAAACTTTAAAATAAAAATTTCGGTACTTGTTAATTTCAGATCCTACATATGATATCCAAACATACTAATATAAAAAAAAAATATTCTACGACAAATTCATCCACACGTGACAAGTGTACAAAATTGCTCATATTTGTACTGATTTCAAAATAAATGAATAAATAAATAGCTTTACATATAAATTAGGACGTGGCCAAGTAAGACAATGGCTACCACTTAGAATTACAAGCGTCAGCATGTAGATTTGGTGTAAGTATTCTTATTTTATCAATTTATCAAGTTTGTTAAAAATTTTGTCACCATGTAGTAGAGCATTGAGACTTTATTGGAAATTTTGGTATAGTCAGTTGTGCAGTTTGTGCAGCACTGATTTATAGTCATGAATTATTGTGTAATTGGTCATGTTTAGATTTATAGTAAGGTGTTGTAAATTATTCGAATTCAGTTTCTTTGTAAATATATTGAAGTATAAAAGTTTCGATTATATATGCCGCGTATTTTAGGAATAGTTGATTACTCTAATTGATGGTTTAATGTAGTAAAAAGAATTAAAAGAAGTAGTTTTTATTTTAAGATATATCAGATAATCCTATCATTAGATAATTGTTGATTTGTTAGATTTTTCGAATTTAAATGGACATTGCTTCAAAAGTATCATAGTTGTAGCTAAGATTACTTCATGAAATTGTGTAGAATTGTTAATTCAGGAAAATGTAATGTAACGCTGTACTTAGTATTTGGTTTAGATAATGATTAAGGGTGAGGCGAATATAGATTTTATAGCGGTTAAGTTAGCTTTGATTTTTCAAGACAGGGGAGCCGGTAGTGGCGAAAGCAGATTGGGTTTTAATTAATTGAGGGTTAGTTTGAGGTTGGAGCTTATGCTTGACAAGGTACTTTTCTACTTCGTGGACACGAAAATTTCTCGTTTTTACTGCACGAACAGTTTGAAAGAATTTTTAGTGAAGGGATTGATTAGGATTCTAAAAGTTTAAGATTGCGAATTCTGGAGAAGTCGCGAAAAGGGGGTTCTGTGTCGACTTAAGCTTTACGTAAGACGTGCGTGGAAAGATATTCGGTGGTGATGGAGTTAAATCTCCCTTAAATTGTGTGTGAATCCGTCTAATATGTTATGTAACGTAGCTTTGAGGGGTTGACATCCCGTTTCATGATGGCGTACTTGAGAGTTCGAAAATCACACCTTATTTTTGTGTAGTTTTGTTTTTCCGATGCACTAGTATCACTCAAGGGAAAGATAGTCGCAAATAGCTTTATTAAAAGTATAAGTAATTGAGAGGAGTGTTTAATAAGCTTGTGACTGTTAACGGATACCAATTGATCAATACTTAGTAGTGATTAATTGAACTAGCGTCGGCAAGTGACGGCAATAGAACTTTTTTAACGTCGTAAGGAGCACACTTGGTGACGGTCGGCCAGCTGTTCGTGCTGACAGGAGTGATTGATTTCTACGGCCCTGAGCATTTTATTACTGATACAAACACATTTACGAAATTAATTAACCATTATCTACTCAAATTATTTGCATCATTTGGTTTTATTTATTTTTAGGGTGTTGCTTACTTATGATAAGGCGTGTTGTCTTTACCTCTCGAACACGCATTTGTGTGGAGTAAAAGAAGGGAATGTTAAAATTTATGTATTTAAATTTTAAGAAGTGGTTTGATAAAAAAACCGCATTCATTGATAAAAACCTTGATTCTTGAATAGAAATGGCTTGTGCACATGTACTACTTTCAATTTAACTTTGCTTCTACTTTATGTAGCGTTTAATGTAAAGAAACGGTTCACAGATGTTAAAAAGGTGTTTACCTTTTTTGTTCATGCTTAATAATTTGGCCTTTTTGATTATCACGTTCTAATTTGAGTATTTTATATCAATCAAGATAGGGACGGTGGGAGATTTACATGAAGTAAAAATTAATTTAAATCTGATTTCAAAATTTTGCAGTTTCAATTATGTTTATTTAGTAACAATATCGAAAACTTAATTTAGAAGTTATTTAAATATAATAGTGCCAAAAAGTGAGAGTTATACTGTGGTATTTTCCAGCATTACGTTTCTGATTCGACCTAGGAAATTAGCGAGTAGTGCGAGTGCGACCCCTAGGTCACGTGAAGAGGTAGGTTCAAGTATTTTCCCTATTTTATGCTACTCCACCTCATTTTGTTTGTATACTTTTTAACCCGGCTCAAGACAGAGTGGCGTTCAAATCATTACCCGAATAGACTGACCGTTTATCGTAGCTACAAATTTTAGTAAAATTCCCAACCATAGCGACGAACTAGCCGAACCTTGCGTTCATTCGCTTGTGTGGTGTTTTAATTCCATTTGCGCCCGTTCCAAATTTTAGTAAAACTTGTGGTCGTCATCGTTCACGCATTTATGTACAATACACTTCCGTACAATTAGTAGGCGCAAGCGTTACAAGTCCAATACTGGTGCATGACACAATAATTGTTTAGATATCAAAATCTATGGAGTCTAGCAAAATACTACTTAAGAGCAGCTGTACTGATGACAATGATAATTGCAAGCTCAATTGTTTAGCTATAAAAAATTGAGGCTATATCAAAAGGATGAATTGATGTACAGAGCTCCTAAGAGCCAAGTGGTGAATACTTTAGTATCCATAACATATTTTAGTATTGATGTGCTACTAACTGGCTAAGTTCGTCGTCTTGGTAAAATTTTTAACTGGAAATCATTATTGAAGGAGCCTGAGTCGCACATTCCAGCACAGTCTAAGAAAGTATGTTTCCCATTTGAAAAGTCTCTTGTCTTATACTTGCAATAGCTGAAGCAGTAATTTTCTACATTTTAGGATAAAATATCATGAACAAAAACAATTTCACAACAGTTCTTTATTTACATAATACACAATTAAATTTGAATAAGTATCAATTTTAACAGAAACATCAAGGATGATCGCTACATGGTGCATGGTCAGTGTGACATCGTCTTGCAAGTTCATCGATTAAACACGATAATAGTCTGAATGAATGTTCACAGTGATCTAATATTTCATTCGTGCTCCTATCGCAAGCTTTTGCAAGCATGAGGTCAACGCCAAAAAATTTTTCAGACAATACCGTTACATTGATTTCCCCATTATTTTTCATTATTCGAAGTTTTCTAAATATACATTTCACAAAACACATTAAACAATCATTCTCTATAAATTCTAGGTTTTCAAGTAATCCTGTTGCTAGTGCTGGGTCAACACCAGTTTCAGCCATACATTCTGCGGCATACGGTTGTGCTAGTTCCGTCCATTTAGGAACAACCTCCGGACAAATAGACTAAAATGGTAAATAATGCATAAAAACTGGTAAAACCAAAAAAAAACATTGTTTAATATTTAGTTTAGTCCTACCCAACCATAATTTATTTTATACTCCGGCGTATCATGATGACGTTATTAAGGATTTCATTTTCAGTGTCAAAACTTTATTGGACTGAATACTATAATGAATACATTATAGTACTAAGTACTACAATGAAAAAAATGTATAGGTATAGTAGACAAAAATATTTAAATTAAGCTACGTTCACACAGCGGAAATCTGCTTGCCGTCGTTATGTAAACTCAAATGCAACAAAAATCGCCGAAATATAAAATTTTGTGTGAAATACGTATCATAAACAACCATTATGGTACACGCCTTGTTATCAGACTGATATTCACAGCTAGTACCATAATGATTGTTATTAT
>JARFJB010002146.1:847500-872500 GCA_036346205.1 Vesta saturnalis | reverse complement strand
GTTACCAGGTTCATAATTCTAGAAATTATGCATGTATTCAAATAGACTTTTCAAGGTATGAGGATTCTATTTTTCAGGGCCAGGTCACCAAACTGGTTGAGACCTTATGTGAGAAATGTTCAAGGTTAGATTTAGTACATTCCTAATCAAGGTCGTATTCATGGAAATCAATTCAAGTTAGGTAAAGTCACTGAAATTTTGACGAGACATTTTCAAGGTCACCAAACAATTCTTAGAATTTAGTCGAGTCAGAGCCATGTGTCAATTCCTAAAAATCAATTTTCAAGGTCACGTGCAGGGTATCATATTACAATTCAAACAGATTGTAAAAAGGTTCATGGCTAAATGGATTCAAGGTCAAAATTACTGCTATCATTTTCATGGTCACATGCATATTCATAGAAATCAATTCTAATCAATAGGAATTCTAATCAATGACTTTTGTATAGGTCCTGAAGTTATTATTATTCTAGAATATCAATTTTCATGGTCACTGCAGTGGTATCTATGATAAAAATAGGTCAAGGTTAAATGGTCTTATATTAGCTAAATGCTCTTCAAGTCAAATATAAATATAGAAATTAAGTCATCAGCAGGGAGGATAGATGTAGAAGTGGTTAAGGTATTTAAGCAGTAATTGCTAGTAAAATTGATTCAATATGTGGATGTGTTACGCTGCTGAATCATGGACCAAAGCGGTAGATGCACATACAGCCGTGAAACGTTTACTCCAACAATTGACGACATTGGCATTTGATGCTAATCATGAAGCAGTATATGGTTTAAGACGCTTTTATCGGAAGAGGACTGTGATGCACTTGCAAGAAATATGAAAATGGTGTAAAATATGTGAAACGTTTTTAAAGGGTCGATATTGTTTGACTTGTTTAATACAAAAGTTAAGTGCGCACAACTAGAAGAGTTCACTCTAGATTTGAAGGAGTGAAGGTATACCAGTGAAAATGAAAAGGGAGAAGAAGGAATATGAACAGTAGTCAGTTACTAATTATATTTCTCGATTAGAAAAAGATGTATAATTAAAATAAAACCTTAATTATTGTTGTTGTGTGTCTTTGCATATAAAAGGATGTATTCATGACTAGTCTGGATGCAGTCGGAAAAACAACAAATAGCAGTCCCCAGCCATATGTAAACATAATTTAAGTAGAATACTTCATATATATCCTCGGAATAGGAAAAATGAGTGTGGTCTCCAAGCAATTTAATTGTCAAGACCATATGTCCTACACTATCGATCTTACCCGACCTCATCCGATCGAAATGTAGTCGATCAACCTGCAGGACCAATTCTAAACGAGTCATGGAAACAAGAAGAATGATGGGGTTGTTGTCTATGCTAATATCAAGGTCCTTGACTAAATTATAGTAAAAGCGTGGGCTCATACTATGGTCTGCCAGGATGTTTCCCAAAACAGATAACCGTTTCCCAAAACAGGGGAGCCGTCATTCAACACAGGTTTCCCTACAGAGTAGCTCATTAATCGTGGCTGAGGTAAATTAACTAGGTCAAACCTAAATATGGAATCTGGTCGTGAGGGTTAAATCCCAATTCGTGGAAATAGGAAGGTTGCATCCAAGTACAATCTGAAGTAGAATAGTTTTATATTATAGAAAAAGCTAATCACCTGCTTTGGGGTTTATGGGTCAAGGGGTAGTTTCTATAAATCACCTACTTTTAGGGGTAAAGGGTAGCTTTTCCAATAGTTATAGGTATTATGTCAGAGGCTTATCATCTAGGGATGCTTTAGATAAATTCTGACCCCGAGAAAAATGATGTTTGATGAATTCTGCACCGCTTTTGAGAAGAAGAATGACTATGTTTGAAAAAAGCTGGAATAGAAGTAGTGTTGGAAACCATGATTTGTTAGGTTTAAAAGTCCTCATTGTGTGTGCAAGAATCAGGACGAAAGTAGTAGTATAAGGTAGAAAGTACAGAAAAGCAGTAAGTGTGGAGGAGCGAAAGAAGAGGTTGGAGACATTAATAAAAGCAAGTAAAACTCGATTTGGAGTGTTATATATGAAAACAAAAATGATGAAGCTGCGTATTAGCAATATGTAAAATAGTGTAGTAAACGAAATTTTGAATATAATTTGGAAGGATGAGTTTAAGATATTACCTCAGCGCTTTTACAAGTATTTTAAAGAAGAAAATTTAAGACGCTGCTATGTGTTGTTATAAGTATCTCACAATTGTATTAGGTTTAAGTAACTGTATAATAAAAATAAAGACTTTAAGTTATGAATATATTGTTCTTTTAAGTAGACGTAGACAGTAAAACTTTGTAGTACTAGTTTTCGGTATTCTCTTCTAACCATAATGGTTCCTTATTGGCTCTGCATATCTTTGTTTGGGCGCAGTTCGATAAACGAATTTTATCTGTTATCGACCTTTATCGAAATCTCCCATAAGGAAATGGAACCCCTGACGTATGTTGAAACAGGCTTTAAATTGGCCTATATACAACGTATAAAAGAAGATTTATTGGAAAGAAAAATGACAGCAATTGCAGTATAAAATGTTATCTAAATTTAAATTTGATGTACTACGTCTTTAATGCAAATAAAAATCAATTGGTGATTGTTTTAATCATTAAATGGCATTTATGCATATGTGAACTAAAATTTCTTTTATTAGTAAAGCGTTATAATGAAAATACAATGACTTTCCTTTTATAAAGGAGATTTAAATTGATTTTTGCAAAAACCTAAAACTTAACATAAATTTCAGCCCTATTCCTAAATTGACTATCCTTGGACTTAAAAGAGCAAACAGTGACAGCTTGCAGATAGAAATGGAGTTAATTTGGTGTACTAATGTTAATTTTTATATAAAGGTAAATGATCTCTAAAGAAATAAGAAAATCGATTTAGTTATAGTTTTAATGTTGCAGAACGCTAGACAAGGAGACCGATTGTTTTTATCTATAAATGGCTTTTCATTGTTAGTAAGCTTTATAAGAAGTTTTCTTTGTTTTAAAGGGAATACAATAGGCTTGCATTCATATCTAATTTTAAATAAATGGTTTTATTATTATATTAGGTATAAATGGGTTTTCATTGTTTAAATCAGTCTCACATTCTTAACGGTGATTAAATTATTATTACACCTCATTTAATTTCCATTTTATAAGTAAAAGGTTGTGAAATTTTATTGATGGTCTAGACATATGTATGTAGTTAGATAAATAATCTAGAATAAACATTTCAAGATGATATTTTTATTAATATAAACATATGTTGTTATACACATTCCTTTACTAAAACACAAAAGTACAGCTCTTTATCTACCTTACGTTTCTTTGACTTTATGTTGATATCACTACTACATCAACAGCAAACATTTAGTGTAACTATGTGACACTTGCTTAGGTAGAATACGGACTGGTAAATTAAGTGTTCAAAATCTTACTCTTAATTTTCTGATCCAACCTAGTATATCTACTTTTTACAAATTTTGCATGTAGCAGATGTGATATTATTTTATATTTCAGGATATTTTATTTCAATAACAAGTAAAATCTATGTATTACATTATCGGTTTAACTAAGGCACCAAAAGCATACCAGGACAGTAACTAAGACATAAAATGTCTACCTGTATGATTAGGTTAGTTGAATGACATATATTAGTAATAGGGTAGTTGAAAAGAATGAAAATATTCTTAAGCTTGAAAACAACTAAATGTTATCTCATACGACTGAAAAATCAAGAACGCTTTTAAAATAGGTAGAGGTAATCTATAAAGTTAATATGACCACATCATGTTTCAATGATCGGTTAGATAGGAATTATATTTCAATTATTATTGTTATTAATTATATGAATTCTGAATGATACAACTGAATAAATTTTAGTAGTCTTAAGAGGATGCTTTCCTACTGCAATTATAGCACAAACTATAATATTATTACTTTATTAATTAATATTAGTTCGGAATGATCAAATGAATGATAGACTTGTCTTAACGAGTCAATGATGTTTTATGATTGTACCTGAACAGGCTAAATAACTAATCTAAAGTACTGAACACTTAAAGGTTAAATTAATTTAATTGTTGTGTGATGTGTTCAAATAAAATATGTTATATTCAGCAACATTTGAAAATTAAACACTCATTTATTTGTATTCGGGCAAAAGTACCATTTGTAAAGCTTCAAACATATGAAAATTGCACTTAACATAAAATTGAAAGTAAGATTTTGAAAACTGAATTTACCAGTTTACAGTGAACGCGTATTTTATTAAACCTATACTATCGACTTCAATATCCCATCCAGCACTTTGGACACATTCTTATGTTCATCTATCCTGCTTCGCAAAACACTAGTTAAAAATAGACTTTTAGCACATTTAGTGTATTTATTTTAACGCACCTAGAAAGCACTGTTTTACTACACATAAAACGTATACCGCCACTAGCTTCATTTTGATACACTACACCTGTCACGTTGGGTCGCTCAAAATTTGGTGGTAATGCTAAAACAACAATCAAATTGAGGAAATTATTTAAAGTATATTTACCTGAATTTGCAGAACTCAAGCTCAGCTTTGTCTTGAAACCACCATTTTCCGCTAACCGCATTAAATTCGTTTCAATCGGTAACGAGCGGATCATCAGCACAACTTCTTGCACTGAATTGAAAAAGCAGGCATATGAAGGCATCGCATTGTTCATGAGCAAATGTACATACAATGCTAGCCACAGCAAAAAACGTTGATTAAACGAATGCATATTAAAACATTACTCTTTTAATGTATATAAAACATTTCTGTAAGCTTTAAAAATTATCTAATTCAATGAAGTATACTAAAGTAGATTTGATATTTACATATAATTGAAAGCGTGTTTACAAATGTTATTTAAGCAACATTTATCCATCTTAAATCTATACATTGCATACGTTATCAAAATACGAATGGGGCTGTCAATTTAAAAGCTTAATTGTTAAGGTACATTTTAAAATTACATATGAATGCAAGCCTATTGTATTCCCTTTAAAACAATGAAAACTTCTATAAAGCTTACAATAATGAAAACTATTTATAGATAAAAATAATCAGGTCTCCTTGTATACGTTCTGCAACATTAAAACTATAACTAAATCAATTTTCTTATTTCTTTAGAGATCATTTACCTTTTATATAAAAATTACCGAAACATTAGTACATCAATTAACTCCATTTCTATGCTGCAAGCTGTCACTGTTTACTCTTTTAAGTCCAAGGGTAGTCAATTTAGGAATAGGGCTGAAATTTATAGGTTTTAGGTTTTGCAAAAATCAATTTAAATCTCCTTTATACAAAGAAAGTCATTGTATTTTCATTATAACGCTTTACTAATAAATTTTAGTTCACATAGCATAAATACCATTTAATGATTAAAACAATCACCAATTGATTTTTATTTAGAGATCATTTTATATAGACGTAGTACATAAAATTTAAATCTATATAACTTTTCTGCCATTGCTGTCATTGTTCTTTTCCAATAAATCTTCTTTTATACGTTGTATATAGGCCTGTTCCAACGTACGTCAGAGGTTCCATTTCCTTATGGAGATTACAATTCTAATTCAGTGTATCAAACCGCGCCAGATATGCACATCCAATAAGGAACCATTATGGGCTGGACAAGAGAATACCGAAAACTAGTACTATGAAAGTTCTGTCTACGTCTACTTAAAAGAACAACATATTCAACACTTAAAGTCTTTATTTTTAATTATACAGTTACTTAAACCTAATACATGTAATTGTGAGATACTTATAACAACACACCCTTAGCAGCGTCTTAAATTTTCTTCTCTAAAATACTTGTAAAAGCGCTGAGGTAATATGCATTTAAACTCATCCTTCCCAAAATTTCATGCTTTACTACACTATTTTACTATTGCTAATACGCAGCTTCATCATTTTCTTTTCAGTATATAACACTCCAAATCGAGTTTTACTTCTTTTACTTGCTTTATTAATGTCTCCAACCTCTTCTTTCGCTCCTCACACTTACTGATTTTATGTACTTTCTACCTTACATACTACTACTTTCGTCATTGCTGCTAATCAAGAGTATACTGATTCTTGACACACAATGGGACATTTAAACCCTAACACTCAATCATGGTTTCCAACACTACTTATTCCAGCTTTTTTCAAACATAAAAGTCATTCTTCTTCTTCTCAAAAGCGACGCAGAATTCATCATATTTCTCGTAGTCAGAATTTATCTAAAGCATCCCTAGATGATAAGTTTCTTGACATAATACCTATAACTATTGGAAAAGCTACCCTTTACCCTAAAAGTAGGTGATTTATAGAAACTACCTCCTGTACCTTGACTCATAAACCCCAAAGTAGGTGATTTAAACGGATTAGCTTTTCTATAATATAAAACTAGTTCTACTTTCAGATTGTACTTGGATGCAACCTTCCTATTTCCACGAATTGGGAAAACTTTATCTGTATATATAAATGAATATTGTGGTTAATAAATTATAAGTTTATATTTATTATGTTATATTGGTTTGCTATACGCGATACTAATAGATAACTATAGTAATGGTTTTTAGTGAACGAACAGGTTCAATATAATAATCATTAAGTGTATTTATTTAAAATTAGCTTTTAAGGTACATGTAGTAAAACATTAACTCGAGGGGGACTTGAACCCACGACCTCCACTATGAGTGGAACTCTTCCAACTGAGCTACCGAGGAGGCAAGTCACAATCGATTCTAACTTCAACTGTATGTAGTTTCCTAGTTACGATATTTTACAATGTTATACACAGTGAAGGATCACAGTCAACTTTTGTGTATGTCATGTGAGCCCACAATTCTGTAAGGTTTCGCACATAACACACGTGGCTCTAAATTTTATTTGCTATCCCAATACTAACAGATAACCACAGAAATGGTTTTAATGAACGAACAGAAGTTCAATCTAATAATATTAATTGTATTTATTTAAAATTAACGTTTAAAGTACATGTAGTAAAACATTAACTCGAGTGGAACTTGAACCCACGGCTTCCGATTTGGTGGAACTTTTCAAACTGAGCTATCGAGAAGACAAGTCATAATCGATTCAAACGTAAACTGTATGTACTTTCCTAGTTACGATGTTTTACAATGTTATACACAGTGAAGGATCACAGTCAACTTTTGTATTTCATGTAAGCCCACAATTCTGCAAGGTTTGGTACATGACATACGTGACTAAATTTTTATTTGCTATATGCAATACTAACAGATAACTGTAGAAATGGTTTTAATGAACGAACAGATGTTCAATATAATAATCATTAACTGTATTTATTTAAAATTAACGTTTAAAGTACGGATAGTAAAACATTAACTCGAGTGGTACTTGAACCAACGACTTCCACTTTGAGTGGGGCACTACCAACTGAGCTATAGGAGGCAAGTCATAATCGATTCAAAAACTTGATACATAAAGTTGTAATACATCGTAACTATGGAAGTACATGCAGTTTAAGTTTGAATCGATTATGACTCCTCTGACTCTGTGGAAGAAAACTAGCAAAGTGGAGGTCGTAGGTTCAAGTCCCACTGAGTGAGTCTTTTACTGTTGTAAGAGTTGATTTTAAATAAATACAGTTATATTGAACTTTGTTCATTAAAATTTCTATAGTTATCTGTTAGTATTGCGTATAACAAATAAACATTACGTCAGTCACGTGTTGTCATGTGGAAACCTAGAATTGCGGGCTCCTGCATTCACAAAACGGCTGTGATCGTTCGTTAATTATAAATTGTAATACATCTATTAGGAAGACATGCAGTTTAAGTTTGAATCGATTTCTGCTCTCGTAGCTCATTTGGGAATTCACTCTGGTACAATAGGTCTTGGGTTAGTCCCACTCGAGTTAATCTTTACTGTATGTACTTTTAAAAGTTAAAATAATACACTAATAATTATATATATATATATATATATATATATATATATATATATATATATATTGTGTGTGTGTGTTATATATATATATATATATATATATATATATATATATATATATATATATATATATATATATATATATATTTGCATTTTGAAACGCGTATTAGATAAGCATAAACGCAATTGGAAATAAAATCTTAAGTAACGAATACAAAGCATTACTGAGTCTGGTAATAGAGTAGTAAAAGGAACGTAAAATAACCGAAAACTGGTTGATCTTGACTGCACTTGGTTCCAATTGAATGGTGCCACAACGTAAGTGGTGTCACTTAAACGTTTAACTTATACTTCCCGATCGAAGTGCCGTCTTCATATCTATATCGTTAACTAAAATCACAATTTTTTCGTATATGTGTAACAAGTGGCATCTTTGAGAAACTTCGCGTCCAGACTCTGAGGCCCCTGGATACCATATACGAGAGCAAACGTTCTTGCACCACGAAATGGTGCCACTCGCATATATTGGTGTTACAACGCCCATAAATGCTATACTCAGGCAAACCCACACGCAAACGCACGCGCACATGCACACGCACACGCACACGTACACGCACACGCACATGCATACGCACACTCAGACGCACACGCACAAGCACATGATACGCACACGCACCCTCACGTATATATATATATATATATATATATATATATATATATATATATATATATATATATATATATATATATATATATATATATATATGTATATATGTATATAAAATAATTTCAAAATTAAGAAGAGATAACATGATCTCACCAGAAGTTGCCAAAGATCTAATAATTTGCAAAGCAGTTACTCAACGTTGCTACACCTTACCAAAAATACATAAAGCAAATCTAACAATGAGGCCTATAGTTGCTTGTATAGATTGTCCAAACCAAAATTTAACAAAGGTTCTAACAGACATTTTAACTAAAGCGTGTAATCAAGGTAGCGAATATTGTGTACAGGATTACTTGATGTTTAGCAATTTTATTAATGATTCTCAAATTCCAAATAATTATATAATAATCAGTTTTGACGTAGTAGGTAGCTATTTTAACTAATCTAACTTTGCACGTCATCCTAATTAGTATTGAAAGACACTGCAATAATCTTTCTTTGAATTGTTATATGGTTTTGGAAACTTTTAAAAATGTTCTAAAATTAATATTCGATTTCAATCCTTTAAATTTTAATAACTGTCATTGTAAACAAACTTTTGGCACTCGTATGGGTTCAAAAATTTTACCTGTATTATGCAATTTTGTATTGGATCACTTGTTTAAGGATTGTCTTGACAAAATAACTTTTCATATTCCTTTTCTGAAAAGGTATGTAGATGATCTTATACTTTCTGTACCTTTTGATAAAATAGATGAAACATTATATTTAATAACTATAATGAACATCTAGAATTCACGTATGAAAAAGAAAGTAATAATAGCATCCCCTTCTTAGATATGTTAATCCACCGTGATTCTAATACTTTAAGAACGGAATGGTACAGAAAACCTATTTATAGTAATAGATTCGTAAGCTATTACTCCCAACATCCTCAACATATGAAGATTAATTTAGTTTAGGTTTAAAAACAGAATAATTAAATTGTCACATTCTATATATAAAAATAAAGGTTAGAGATATTTTGTTAGAAAACTTTTGCCCTAGAAATCTATTAAATAAACTTTTATTTACAACTTCTTATAATGTTAATAAACAAAATAATAACTTAAACATTTTAAATAATAGCAATAATATTCGAAGAAATAATAGACCAATTTTACAAAATTCAATTAATATAAATACAAGCCAAAATGATATAACACAAATTATGTATTTCCCATTACCACACATCCCATTATTAACATCTAACTTAATCAATGTATTTAAAAATTTAAACAACATAAAAATTATTACTAAAAATATTTTCTTCTTTGTATACTAAAACAAAATTTTCATTAATTACATTAGAAAATTCAAATGTGTACTGTATTCCTTGCAAAGACTGTCACAAATCGTATATTGGCTAAACATCGAGAAACTTGTCAGGTAGAATAACATCTCAGAAAAGTGATTACAATAATAATAAATTATCTTGTGCTTTATCAGAACATGTGATTAAAAAGAAGCATTCTATGAATTACCAAGATGCAATAATATTAGTAAAAGAAAGAACTCACTCAAAAAGATTATTTTTAGAAATGACTTGTATTAATAACCACCACTAATGTCTAAATAAAAAGTCTGATATTGAAGGACTTAGTTGCATTTATAGTTACATTTTATCCTTTGATAAAAGATTACAATTATCTTAATAACAAAATTAATTAACATTATTAAAATAACTCATTTTCTATTTCTTTTCATAAGAACATCTTTTATTGTTAACAAAAATGTTTTTAGTAGTCTATTACAAAATTCTTTTTGTTTGACATTGAGTTTAGATATTTAATTTGAAATCTTTTCAATCTTAAAAATAACATTATTAATGTGTAAATTGCAGAATATTTAACCTCACGATTGGAAGGTTTTGTGAAGTTAGCATTAACTATTAACTGTTAACGTATTATTATTTTTTAGTACGTCTTGAAAATTAAATTAAAAATTTCCGAAAGATTGATTTAAAATCAAAGAGCTTTCTTAATACGACCTTATATTGACTGCAACCCCAATACACACGCACACGCACACGCAAACGCACACGCACACGCACACGCACACGCACACGCCACACGCACACGCACACGCACACGCACACGCACACGCACAGGCACACGCACACGCACACGCACACGCACACGCACACGCTCACGCACACGCACACGCACACGCACGCACGCACGCACGCACACACACGCACGCACGCACGCACGCGCACGCACGCACGCAGCGCGCACGCGCGCACGTACGCGCGCACGTACGCACACACACACACACACACACACACATATATATATATATATATATATATATATATATATATATATATATATATATATATATATATATATATATATATATATATATATATGTAGGTATAGAAGATTATGCTATCGACATTTTCTGACTCTAAATGGATTTATTAGCTCATTGTTTGACAAAGTTCCGGCAAGATCGGCAATATGGTTTGTGTGCGAGTGCGTGTGGATGTTTATGTGCATGCGTGCGTGGGTACGTGCGTGCGTATATTTGGTTTCATTTCATCTCTCCTGAAGCAGATTAAGTTCTGATCAAAATCCAGCGCGGGGAGGGGAGTTTATTAGACGTAGTCTTTGGTCAATTATTTCTGAAACAGCTGGATATTTCAAACATGTAAGAATACTTACATATAGATCTTAAATATATCAATTAATAATATTTCACACATTTCTAATACGACGCGCAATTTGAAGGCAAAAATTCCTAAGGTATGAATTTGTGTGTAATTTACTTTTGCGTAATTTTTCTTTATACAGTTTCTTAATACCAATCCACACATGTCTAAAAATTATTTACATAAGATTGAATGTGCTTAAACTGTATTATCGACACTTTTATAGAAGAGGACAGCTTTAGAATTTCTTTTAAGTTATCATCTAGATGTCTATTAACCTCTGCAATATAACGATTTTCAGTATATCATTCAGAATAATATCACTTTAGCTTTTAATACCCAATCAAAAGTATACACACCTAAAATAGTAAATAGCTATTTATTTTATTTTTTCTTTCAAGCTAAGTTGAGACTGGATTGAATTCCACTAAATGGAAACGGATTAAATTCTGCTGCAGTGTGAAAATTTCAAAACAAATAGTCAAGTGGATGCAATTCTACTATAGGAGCGGATTAAATTCCGTCGCAAAAGCCTGACTCATTGAAGTAAAATCTGTTTTGGGGTAGAAATATTACCTAAAATGGAACAATCGTCAATCAAGCATTTTTCTTGCGATTCTATCGACTGGGTGCTTCTCCCCATGGAATGGAGGAAATGGGTACGCTCAGTAAATCTTTATCTTGCTACTGAAGACATCACAGACGTAAGGAAAAATAAAAATAAACGTTTGCACCTTGGTGGGCCCCAACTACAAGAAGTCGCTTCTGGACTACCAGGAGCAGTTGTCTAATATGATCCCGAGGTAAATAACGACGTCTTCAAAATACTACTTGACTCCCTTGACAGCCATTTCTCCCCTCAACAAAATTCCTTTTTTTAAAAACACCTTTTTCGAAGTATGAAAGAGGAGATAGTTTGAACAAATTTTTGATTCGATGCAAAGCTCAGGCAAACAAATGTTCATTTGGGAATAACGAGGAAGATGCCCGGGGGATTAGTATTAAAGATAAGTTAATTAACATGTGGGCTCCTGTTAAGCTGAAGAGGGAACTATTGGAAAAAGAATTATCATTGAATGACGTCATTGACCAGTATCAGATATATGAACAAACCAGGATATAAGAGCTCAGTTATGAAAGAAAAGAAGCAGCTGGAAGGCTCTGAATTTCAACTCAATAGGATTGAACAATCCAGGAAGCAAACCTATGGGGAGACAAAAAAGTCGTTGGACTGCCTGCGCAGTGGAGGCGATCACAGACCTTCAGAAGTAAGAAACTGTTCAGCAATTGACAAGCAATGACACAAATGCCATAACGGGCATTTTTGTAGGAGATGCGGGACCAATAAGGATAGCCGTTTCACCCCAAAATCGTCATTTAATGGTAGACGTTTCGACTCAACAGAAACAAGAAGAGTAAATTCCATAAATGAGTCTATCAAAGAGACTGCACGGTATACTAGCAGTATGGGTAATTATGAATGTTTGAAGTTGTCGGTTCGGGCGACCTAAACCAAAACAGACGAGATGATATGGTATCTGTCTCTATAGGAGGAATATTCATTGACATGTTAATCGATTCAGGGGCAGCCTGCAACACAATCAACGGCCGAGATTGGGACACATTGATTAAAAACAAAGCCACCATGCTTGATATTCAGCAATATGTTAGGAGTACCGTAAAGTCTTACGCTTCGAGTGCTCCTTTCAGTATTAAACTCCAATTTAGTGCACCAATCTGCATAGAGAAAGACCGAAAATTCGTTGAAACTTTTATAGTTGACGAAGACCGAATGACATCTCTATTGGGAAAAGAGACATCAATTTGTTTTGGAATACTCAAATTAGGACTAGGGGTTGCAGTCAATCAAGTCGAGGGCATCACACCCTTCTCAAAAATCAAAGTGAAATTGTCTATTGATACAAAAATAAAACCTGTGCAACAACCATTGGGAAGAATTCCCATTGCGGTAGAACCCAAAGTGGAACAAGAGTTGGACGAATCACTCGCCCAAGATATCATCGAACGAGTAACTGAACCAAGTCAATGGATTTTACCGATGGTGATAGTAATCAAACCAGACAACGACATAAGAATCTGCATCGACATGAGACGAGCTAACGAAGCTATTTTGCGAGAAAAATTTCTATTGCTGACGTTCGGTAATTTTATGACCAGACTGAAAGGGGCACAGTATTTCTCACGTTTATACATGGCAGGTTCGTATCATCAGCTTGAACTGGAAGAAGAAAGCCGACCCATAACAGCTTTCATAACACATAAAGGATTGTTTCGGTACAAACGTCTGATGTTTGGTATCAATTCGGCCCCAGAGATTTTCCAGCGGATATTTCAAAGTATTCTTGCTCCTTGCACAAACTGCTTGAACTATATCGATGATATTATCGCGTTTGGGCAAACAGAAGAACAACACGATACATGTTTAAATAAAGTGGTGGTGGTATTCAAAACTAATAATGTCCTCCTGAACAACAAGAAATTCCACTTTAAAGTACGGAAATTAAAATTTCTGGTACACATACTGACGTCGTCAGGTATACTACCAGCTCCCAATAAGGTGAAGGTCATTCAGAATTTTCGAGCATCGGCAAACAAAGAAGAAGTTAGACGCTTTCTAGGAACTAGCAACTTATTTGGGAAAATTCATTCCCAATCTAGGAAACCTGACGGAACCTCTCAAATTAATCTTGAAGGAATCGAAATTTATGTGGAGACAGCGCCAGCAAGAAAATTTTGAGGAACTAAAAACAGCACTGGGTAAAATACCTACATTAGCATATTTCGAACTACAAAGACCCACGCAGCTAATATCTGATGCCAGCCCAATCGCCCTTAGGGCTATACTTTTTCAATACGATAAAAGTAGTCAGCCACATATCATCTCTTTCGCAAGTAAAATATTATCTATATAGAGTTTTAACTAGTAACGGACCACAAACCGATAGACGCCATATTTAAATCCACATCAAACCCCCTGCGAGGGTAGAGCGATGGCTATTGAGGTTACAAGCCTTCAAATTTCCGATTAAATACAAATCTTGAAAATCAAATATTACGAATCCTCTCTCAAGGTTGTGTAAATTGGAATCAGACGAAACCTTTGATGAACCAAACGAACACCACATACAAACGATCATCAATGAAACAATCCCCAAGGTACTTTCTATCTCCAGAGCCATATTTGAAACTAGAGATGATGCCCAAATAATAGACGCGATTAATAAACTATCAGGAAATTCTTGGTCACCTGATGACAAGAGTCCATTCTACCCTTTCCTTTTAGGATTAACATGCATGGGTCCTTTGCTCCTGAGAGGAAATAAAATAATAATACCAAGCAACCTTTGACGTCAAACACTAGAATTGGCCCATGAGGGTCATTCGAGATAGACCGCCATGAAATGTCGCCTACGATCAAAACTATGGTGGCCGCAAATAGACAAGGAAACCGAAAAACATATGAAAACCTGTAAGGAGTGTATACTAGCTTCACAACCTGACAAACCCTCACCAATGACAAGGGAAAAGCTACCATCCGGGCCATGGAGGTATGTAGCATTATACTACATGTCAGGTGAACCAAACCACGACTACCTACTGGTATTTAACGATTATTACTCCCGTTATGTCGAAGCTGTTTTTACAAAAGGTACTGATTCTTCAATGGTAACTGAGCTTTGGAAGAAATTTTCTGTCGATCAGCACTTCCACAAACCATAAAGGTAGATAACGCTACCAATTTTAATAGCGAGGAATTCAAGAATTATTGTTCAATAAACAGAATCTATTACATATTTACCTTTGAACTTATTCGTTCATAACAAAAACTTAAAATAATAGAATCTACCCTGTCCATTCCCCTCCATATTGGCCTCAAGCCAATGGAGAAGTTGAAAATATAAACAAATCTCTGAAAAAACGACTTCAAGTAGCATACCAGAAGAGCAACAGAGACTACAAGAATGAAATACTGGCTTACCTGATGATGTACAATGTAACACCACATGGGACGACTGGCAAATCTCCTTCCGAGTAATGAATCGGAGAATCCGTGACAAAATATCCTGCATCGAAGACATAGACATGGAACACTAGACGAAGACGTGTATGATAGCGACCTAATAAAAAAAGAAATGGGAAAAAGGAAGGAAGACTGTAGGAGAGGTGTTACTGTTCGAGAAATTGTACCGGGTGATGTTATTGTGAAGAACATCATTTATCAAAATAAGTTAACACCAAATTTCGATGCCACAGAATATGATGTTTTATCCAGAAATAGAAACGAACTGACACTTCATGGAAATGGGAACGCAATATCGCTCACGTGAAGAAATTACCAGAGGTTTCAGTCCCATTATTATCTGTAACCTTTCTTTCCTACCCCCATCCTTGCTCTCAAATTCTTTAGCACCGCAAATAACATCGGACGAGGAACGTAGGAGTGAAGACGATGGAAACCCAGGTGCAACACCCCAGGTGCAACACCCCAGGTACAACCTCTCAAACTCGTGAAAAAGGGAGGGATGTGGGAACCCGCTGATCGGACTCGGGCGAGCCAGCGGTCGAAGTACGATGATTGAATAGTGTATTATGTGTTATACATAGACAAGTAAATGGACAGAAAAGGTTGTGTATTGTATTCTGAGAATACATAAATAGAGTGTCTGAAGTGTATCGTTATATTAGTAGTATCAATAGATCCCTAAAAATTGAAAACCGTTCATACTTCATGTTAGAGATACCGAATGAAAATCCAGTAGTGAACTACCATGTTCTAGTTTGAATCCACCTAAAAGAAGAACAATACAGACAAAAAATCACATTAACAAATCCCAATTGCACAATCAACCAAAAAAGTTTGATTACAAGATTAGGAGACACATCATCACCACGGTAACATGGAAACAGCAACTTTGCCCAATGCCTGATTCTACTTACTGAACAAGTGAACGAGGATCGCAGTAATGTGTGACGGAGTTCGACTAAAAATTACGTTAAACTGAACTGGAGTTATTCAAACCACACCAAACTGCATTATACCAAGCAGAATCGTATCAATCCAAAAAGAAGTGATAATCTATCGTTAATTGCAAGTCAAACCAATTAATACATCATTTAATGAAACATGGAAACAAGCCATGTACAAGGCTATCCCTGATGATGAAGTCGTCGAAACACCAGAAACATTAATCAATATAATCAACAAAGAAACAGACGTACCAGAATATTTTCATAAGATTTTACAGCAAAATGGTGCAGCAAAACGACACAGAAATGCAACATGTTGTTTTGTTTTTATTTAGAGTATGTTATATATTTAATGTCCAATTAAACAATTTGATGTTATCCAAGTGTGCAATATGTTATCTTATTACAAATAGTATTAGCCTAATTTTAATTTAAAATTTTTGTAGTGCAACCTTTAATTAGGTACTTCATTTGTGTAACCTAAATGATTTAAACTTGTTTGTACACGTTTTTATATTTACGTAAGTTAAATCATTCTTATTATTTTTTATCTAATAGTAGAAATGCAACGTAACCTTAATACATGTAATGTAGTTGACATAATTTGTTATTTTTAGAATTGTACACATTCTTTTTATTATTTTGACCTTATTATAATTTTAAAGGATTTGGATCCTTCTTAAAATGAATGTTTTATGATCACAAAAAACTATATTTTCTAAATGCATGAGTATTTGCCTACTTAAAAGCCAGCTTTACAGAAACCGAGTAGAAAATTAAAACTTTACCATATAATACAACTTAAATACGTTTATGCACGATTACATCATAATGTGATAATTATAACCAAATTTCATTGATGCAACCGTCTCTTTGTAGCCTGCGGATGTCATTGTGATCCAGCGGACTAAAAATTGTAAACAATAGACACAAAAATATGAGTTTATTTAAAAATATTTACAATGCAATTATTACAATTAGCATGTTTATACTAGGTGGTACAATTCCTCAATTTCATTTATCTTATTTCTGGAAATATCTCATTTACTGCGTGTAAAACTGACTAAACCAAATCGTCAAATGAATTATCAATTTAATTAAAAATTATTATAAATTTTATTAAATACATAATAGTTTATCGAGCAGATTTGAACTACGACCTGTTTGCTAGTACCGCGCTAACCAACTGCGCCATCAAGGTTCAAGCCCAAATCGATGTAAATTTTGTCTTTATGGCGCAGTTGGTTAGCGCGGTACTCTAGCAAAGTACAGGTCGTAGGTTCAAATCCTACTCGAGGTAAACTTTTTATTTATGTATTTAATAAAATTTATAATAATTTTTAATTACATATTTACCTTTGAACTTATTCGTTCATAACAAAAACTTATAATGAATTATCAATTCGTCATGTCTGTTTTTGTACTGGTTTTCATGGTAACGCACCAATACTATCATAGACACGAAATGTATTTCTTTTGAAAACAATAATTGTTTTCAAAAGAAATACATTTCATTTGAATAACGTTATAATTCATTTTAAATATTCAACATATTAATCGTGCAAAAAATTATGTGTGCATTGCTCGAAACAGCGCATCGGACCATGAAAAGCTCAATATGTCCATAATACATAAATAATTAATATACGCTCATTGTTTATTTTAATAAAACAGAATCAAGTAAGTACTGTTTAAAATATATGTTTTAAGAGGACTTTGTGTTTCCCTTGATGTTTTGTTTCATAATGAAAGTACAGTTCAATGCATATACACATCTAGGGAATTACACTAAATTCCCGAAACGCCGACTCAATATTTTAAGGGTCCAAAACGCCGACGACCATTTCGCCAACTACGCCCTTTCTGCCCAATTTTAGAGTTGGGCCATTACGCCAACAGGGACTAAAACGCCAACGAAATTTAGGACATTTTTTCCAAATGCCGAAAACGCCAACACTATATTTTAAAAATCTAAAAGCCGAATGTGATCAAAACACTGACGACCCTTCCGCCGAATTTTAATGTTTGGCCATTACGCCGACAAATTTACAATTTACAAAGTGCCAAATATCTAAAGCTCCGGATTCCCAAAACGCCGAATGGTTGGATGATTCCGGTCACAACGAAATTTTAAATTCTTTTACTCAATGACAACCACTTTTGCTTTAGCTGGTAAGGTTAAAGATGATGTTGAATATATCTACGGTTCTTAATAATTTCCCTACACACACTCATATGCTATTAGTTTTATTATGCAGATATAATGACGTAAAGCAGATTAAACCAAATTTTATGTACATGTTGGTCAAGTTCGGCGTTTTGGACTATTAAAATACAGAGTCGGGGTTTTGGGTATTCGGTGGAATATCCTGTTCTCACATAATATGCTAACGAATTAAAAAAAAATATTATTCAATATAAAACTAAGCAGTTAAGTCTTTAAAAAATAATATCTAGTTAGTCCTGGTAGCTTTAACAACACGAAACAAATTTTCGTTACTATACCATGAAACAATTTAGTAGAAACGTCAGTGTAAGATTTGACTACGAAACGTTAATTCATTTCCGTGTAATAAAGTTTCTAAAAAGCCAAGTCGACCGACATTGTGATAATAGAAAAAGTAAATATCAACACCAAGTATTTGTTTGTAAAATGGTTAATGGGTAAAGAAATTTACGAAAATATGTTCAAAACAGTTGAAAATGTCTTCGTATGCAACTGTAAAAACTTGGGTTGTATCTTTCAAGAGAGGTAAATTCCCGTTTTCTGTGTCTACTCCAGACAATGTCGATGTAGTTCAGGACTAAATACTATCAGATTCTCGAATTTGTAGAAACATATATCTGATTTATAAATATCTGGTGTAAAACAATACATAATGTTCCAACCTACAAAGTTGAAATTAAAAGGAATGAAATAATTTTAACAATAACTGTTTACGATAATTATGCAATCTCCTTTTTAATACGCTCATAACGAAAATAGGCAACATTGTGAACGAAACAACAATAATTAATGTCAGGTGGATGATTACACCTTTATGTCACATAGATTTAATAGACATCTAGATGCTAACTTGAAAACAAATCCAATTATCAAAGACCAAGTCACCTAAACACCTACTGGATGGATCAAGCAGATTGAAATCATATTACAAATAACGGTGGTCTAGAAATCGAACCAGACTAATTAACCATGACTATTACGATGATAAAGAAAACACCATGGGAAATTCTTTACCCTTCAGACAGGAATCGCTACATTAACCCGAGAAAATAACAGTATACACAAAGAGAATTGCACAAAAAATCTGAATAAACAAATGTGTTTCACTGTTCCAACAAAGGTTGCTTAGAAATTGATGTCCTGCAATGGCGGAACCCAATTCCTAAAAACCAACCTACATACAAAAGTAAATTACAAGATATAACTTACGTTGATAAAGGTCAAACACGTGAGACGAGTGCATACACCACCAGTTCAGGAAAATTCTTAAAATTCCAGACACCGCTACTATAAAATACCGATAATACAATTTAGCATTTTCAATCCTATTTAATTCACTTTTAGACTTAGTTCTCTTTACATTCAAAAACTTTTCAAAAGTTTTTAAAAATATGTCTACACATTTTCTTACAAATTAGAAATTATTTAGATATTGAAAAGTTCACTTAAATTCCGCCTTAAAATGCTTTAACTGAATTACGCGCGAGCGCTGCACACACACACACACACACACACACACACACACACACACGGACACATGCACACGCACACGCACACGCGCGCACAAACGAACGTGAACTACTCACACACCTTAAATTTGCAGGATATTTAAACAGTAAACGTGCAATTTTAGTTAAAACACTGGCGATAAAGCATCAGCGGTTCAGAAGTTATATTGGTTACGTATAAAATGTCTCCAACAAAACTTTAATGGGTTATTCACTTGATTCTAAAGCTTTTATACAAAATGATAACTCTAAATAGTTTTGAGATGTAAATGTTTCACATTAACAACTTGATATGAATGTATTAATGAAAAGGAATAAGTTGAGAATATTCATTCTTATAAGATTGCACCTGATCTACATTTTTCCGTATATTCAAAACCTTTGTCAAGAAAAGTTATTTTATTAACTTTTCATAACTTTTTAAAAGTTATGTCCACACAAGGTTAGCAGCCATTTAAATATAGCAAAATATCAAGCACTTGAATTTCTTCTAAGGAAATTTTTGACGACAGTTACATGCGCTCACGGACACGCAAAGCACACGCCCGCGCACACACGCACACGCAGACGCACACGTACACGCACACGCACACGCACACGCAAACGCACACACATCGTACACACACACACATACGCACACGCACACACGCAGTCATACGCACACGGACTCGAGTACACACACGCACATGCACACGTACGCATACACACGCATACACGCATATACGCACACGCACACCACACGCACACGCACACGCACCGCACACACACACGCACACGCACACGCACACGCACACGCACACGCACATGCACACGCACACGCACACGCACGCACACGCACACGCACACGCACACGCACACGCACACGCACACGCACACTCACACCCACACGCACACGCACAGCCACACGCACACGCACACGCACACGCACGCGCGCACGCACACGCATACGCGCACGCGCACGTACACGCACACGCACACGCACACGCACACGTACACGCACACACCACGCACACTTACACGCACACGCACACGCACACGCACACGCAAACGCACACGCACACACGTACACGCACACGCACACGCACACGCACACGCACACGCGCACGCACACGCACACGCACGCGCACACGCACACGTACACGCGCACACGCACACGCACACGCACACGCACACGCACAGGCACACGCACACGCACACGTACACGCACACGTACACGCGCACGCAAACGCACACACACACGCAGACGCACACGTACACACACACGCACAAGCGCATGCACACGCACACGCTCACGCACACGCTCACGCACACGCACACGCACACGCAGTCGCACACACGCACACGCACAGGCACACGTACACGTACACGTTCACGCCCCCGCACACGCACACGCACACAGACACGCTAAGCACACGCACACAGACACCCACACGCACATGTACGCGCATGCTCATGTACACGCGCACATGCACGGACGCACGCACGCACACATATACACACACGTGAACTAACCACAACTCTATATTTGCAGATTATTTAAATAGTAAACGTGTACTTTTTAGTTGAAACACTGGCGATAAAGAAACAGCAGTTCTGAAACTATACTGGTTACATATAAAATATCTTAAATAGGTTATTCACTTTATTCTGAAACTTTTAAACAAAATGATTGCTATAAATAGTTTTGATATGTAAAGGTTTCACATTAATAACTTGATATGAATGTATTTATGAAACAGAAATAAGTTTTTAACATTTCCATTTTTTACAAGAACGTACCTGATCTACATTTTTACGCTAAAGAATAAAAATATACACTGCTCAACATTTGAATTGGTACACTTATATAACATGCAGTAAAAATAATCAACCTTCTTAGGCGTTTGCATGACTTCCTACATGATCAGCGTTGTGTTTCGGAATGCAAACAAATACCTATTTAATGACATTTGCGATTCAATTGTTGTTTGTTGTTATTATCTGTCATAAGTGCAGTTACTGAGCGAGCGGACGCTTACTTTTATCAAATTTTAAGAGAATTTTAGCGAATTTCTCGAACAAATTTTAACTCAGAGTGTCTGACTGAGTTTTAGAGATGCCATTAAAGCGTTTAAGTATTGAAGAGACGAGCTCTATGGAATGCTTATGACTGGTGCATCGCTATTTCCATGTGAGCCACAATGTGATCAGAAGATTTCGAATGCGTTGTAATGATACTGGACCTGTCCAACATAGCCACGGCGGAGGGCGAAATCGCAGTACAACAGTCAGGGAGGACCGTTTTATTATGGTTCAGTGTCGAAGGAATAGATTTTCTACTGCAAGAACACTCCAAATTGAGTTATTGAATACTCAAGTATCCACTCAAACAGTGAGAAGAACGCCCGTGCCGTAAATTCAAGGTCCGGATCTTGCAACCATAGCTCTCAATTTAAGGCTAGAGGGCACACCGACATGCAAATTGAATGTTGAAGATAGGGTCGTTTCTTATTCAGTGACGAGACCAGCATAGCTCTTATGGAAGAATGAGACTTTGGAGAAACAAGGGAACGCTGTATTGAGAACCACGTGACTTATCATCAAGCTTATGGAGGTGATTCAATTACCTTTTGGGAGGTATTTATGCGCCTCGTCGCACTGACTTGGCTATGCTTGAAATGCTAAAATGAGTGTCAGGTATCTAATGAAGTATTACAACCTGTAGCATTGCCATTTGCCAATGAAATAGACGACGGTTTCGTGCTTGTTGATGATAACGCGCGTCCTCATAAAACAAGGCAAATCAATGCATTTTTGAAGAGAACAATATTACGCACATGGATTGGTCAGCGAAGTTCCAAATATTAATCCCATAGAGAACGTATGGTATTACCTGATAAGGCCACGAGGAGTGGATTCAAACAATCACCATCAGCTCCGAACTGCCGTTTTGGAAGAATGACCACATCTTATTCAGCATTACATTCGGGTTTTGATTTCCATCATGCCAAGACGTTGCCAAGAGGTCATAAGAGCTGGAGGAGGTCCACGCATTATTAATCTTTAAGTGTTTGGTTATCATTTCTTTCCAGAGCAAACTTTTCTGTAATACTCAAATGAAGATTATGATGATTTTCCTGTTAAAACATTTGAAATTCGTTATTTACGTTTCATTCTTTTAATTCTTCACCTAAAATGATTCCTAGGACCACATACTATCAACTAAGCAAGAAGGTGTTGCTCAAAGGTAGAAAATTGTTATTTACATGTTCTTGTAAGTGTACCAGTTCATATGCTGAGCAGTATGTAATTCCCAAATAAGAATTTAAGTGATTAACAGAATGTATGTAAAGATGTACCATTTCTTAACACGTCTTAATTAGCAAAAACTTTGTTTTGCAATGAAATTTTTTAACGACGGACTGGTTTATCAAAATAACTCAATTTTAAGCGATTTCGACTGTTAATATATCTACACTAGTCTAATCAGTACTAATACTCAGGATCAAAGTGTCTAAAGCCGATTTGAGAATATATTGCAAGTAAATTATTAGATAAAACAGATAATTCACATAAAATGCTATGTACTATACATCAACACATAAAGGTCTGACAGGACATGTACAAACTCAGCACAAACCCAACTCCCATTAGGCACAGACACCTACACAGACACGGACACGTACACGGACAGGGTCACGCACAGGACACGGACAAGAACACGGACACGGTCTCGACACGGACACAAACACGGACATGACACGGACACGATCAAGGACAAGGACACGGACTATACGGTCACGGACACGAACACGGACACGGACACGGACACGGACACGGACACGGACACGGACACGGACACGGACACGGACACGGACACGGACACGGACACGGACACGGACACGGCACGGGCACGAACACGGACACAGACACAGCCACAAACACAGACACAACGACAGACACAGACACAGACACAGACACAGAGACAGACACAGACACAGACACGACACAGATACAGACACATACACATACACATAACTATTACGCACATGTACATGCACATGCACATACACGCACACGTACACGCACACGTACACGTACACGCACACGTACACGTACACGTACACGCACACGTACACGTCACACGTCACACGTACACGACACGTACACCACACGCACACGACACGTACACGTACACGACACGTACACGCTACACGTACACGTACACGCACACGCACACGTACACGCACACGACACGCTACACGTACACGCATACACGTACACGCACACGTACACAGCACACGCACATCCACACGCACACGATACACGCACACGACTACACGACACATGCACATACACACACACACACACACAACACACACACAACACACATACACATACATACACACATACACATACATACATACGCACACGTACACGACACGTACGTACACGCACATCGTACACGTACACGTACACGTACACGACACGTACACACACGTACACGTACACTACACGTACACGTACACATACACATACACATACACATGCACACTACACAGCACACATACACATACATACACACACACACACACACAACACAACACATACACACACATACACCAACCAACCACATACACGTACACGTACACAATACCACATACACTACATACCAACAACACATACACACACACACATACACACACATACACATACACATACACATACACAAACACACATACACAACACATACACAATACAATACACATAACATACAACACATACACATACACATACACATACATACACTACACGATACACATACACATACACCACACACATAACAACACATATAACACACATACACACATACACAATACACACATACAATACACAACACATACACATACACATACACTACACACACATACACAACACATACACATACACACACACACATACACACCAATAACAACACATACACATACACAACACTACAC
>JARFJB010002146.1:772500-842500 GCA_036346205.1 Vesta saturnalis | reverse complement strand
ATATATATATATATATATATATATATATATATATACTTACATGGTCAAAATCTGACGCGCCATGACAAGTGTATAAAAAACATAAAAATATTATGACTGACTTCATATTGGAAAATCATCACGTTGAAACGTTTTTTCGGTTTATATACAAAATTTTATCAAATTCAACATTAAACATTTACCCTAAATTTGTATGAAAACAAAAAAATTGATAAGGTTTTAATAGAGATAATAGATTGGGGGCATTATTTATTTTTTATGATGGTCGTACGCGTTGGTACACATTAAGCTGTTTTGGCAATAAATAACAAATTAAAGGAGATTTCTGTTTGTTAACCCCAATAAAGACAATTAAAATCGAGAGTAAGGCAAAATAAGGGCCGTTCTTATCATGTTTGCACTACAAGCATTTTTCGTTACATTGAAGCAATTTTTAAGTCCATAACTAATGTTACAGACGTAACGTTACAATAACGCTTTAACAAAACCAAAATTTTAACAGAGATTCTGACTGTTCAATGTATTTCACTGACAATATTCAATATAAATACCATACTCCACGTCTACTAGAGCTCTTTCTTACGTCAAAGCCTCTTGCTTATAATACTTCAGTTCTGTTCCCACTAGGTCTATCTGGCTATTGTCTAAAA
Source organism: Vesta saturnalis (assembly GCA_036346205.1). NCBI lineage: Eukaryota > Metazoa > Arthropoda > Insecta > Coleoptera > Lampyridae > Vesta > Vesta saturnalis. Next base: position 841,850 of record JARFJB010002146.1, on the reverse strand, counting down.
GAAATAACTTCTACTGCCTTAAATTCCTCTGTTGTTCACAACACAGGTAGAACCCTATAAGGTTTTAAGTCAGCGAAATGGAGTAATATACGGCATTTATGGCGAACCTTCCCATAACGTGAGTTTTAAGTCATCCTCGCCTTCGGACATTGTTATTCCAGTACCTTATACTTTCCCAAAAAACAAATTTGTGTAGGCCATTCTCTTTTTCGCCCTCATTGAGTAGGACTTATGCTGATGCAACATTTTTGTAAAATAAATTTTATTCCAAATGTAAATTCAATAGAACGAATCCAGACTACACTGATGTTAAATAAACCTTCAAAAATGTTATCACTAAAGCTAAAAAGTTGTTCGAAACAACGACAATGCAATGAATTATCTAAATGTCTGTTAGGCGGTCGTAAATTATAGTATTTAGCTAAAGTTGTCAGTAAAAATTTTGGTACATCTTTATTTATTTCTATGAAATCTTTTGGCGCACCTGTAGTAGCTGACTCCGTAGACAATGGATTTATTTGCATCAAACTCATGTCTTAATGATTCTGAAAAAGATGTGCTACTATTTAACTCTTCTTCATACGCTCTTATCTAATTCATTTTAGTTACAAGTATTTATAATAATCGACCACCAGTAGGCTTTCAATAAGGCAATTTCAATAAAGCGACAGGTCCAAATAATGAGGCTATTGTCTTAGAAAAAATGTTTCTCGGAGCGAGTACCAGTCCTATCTGAGCTCTATTCGATTTTTGTGCGCTCTGAGGAATATCCTTCGTCATGAAAGTTAGTAAATCTTTAATCTATTCCCAATAAAGGTGACGAGACTAATGCCTCTAACTACCAACCAATTGCCATCACTCCCATTTGCCTAAATTCGTAAAAAAGGCGATGAATCGACAACAACCTTCTTTTTTTTTGAACGAAACACACTCCTTAGTAACTATCAATATGATTTTAGGTTTTAGTAGATACACAGGAAGAATGTATTAGAACGGCCCGGTGATAAAAGGATTTAGATATTTTACAAGTATTTGACCAAGTTTGGGATAAGTTTTTGCTTGCCTCCCTCACCAATTGGGTTTCCATTTTCCTTGATAGAAAATGAATACGTCCCGTAGTTAATGGATTCTTTTCAAAAGACATTAGAATTAACGCGAGCGTACCACGGGGATTAGCGACAGCTCGTTCACTATTAAATCCGAAATTCCATTTCAATCATTAAAGGCATTCAACGTATCTATGACCAGGGAAATTATCTAGTTAGAGTTAATGCTAATACTCAGTGTTACCTTGTGTCTGCCAAAACAGACCGACCATTTTCTATTGTAAGTATGGTTGGCTCAAATTTCAAGCTTTCAGACAATATTACTATGTTAAGGATGACTGCATCTTCAAATCCATTGTGGAATGATCATCTTCTGTCAACTACTAAAGTAGCTGCTTGTAAGAAAAGGCTTTTTATACACATCTAAGCAGTACTTTTACCTCCTGATAAATGTTTCTCCTAACAAGGCTGAAATTCCATATCTTCAAATATGATTCTTACCTCTGGGTTGGTGCTCTCCAATACGCTATTAAGATCGCTGACCGTATTCAAACAAAAGCGATTAAGCTTACAAATAACCAGTCCCTATTTTCTGACATACAACTCGTTGAACATAGAAGAATCGTTTTAATTGTTCCTTTGTACAATGGCTATTGTGCTACTGAATTACATTCTGTGACACAATGTCGGGCCACTTTTTCTAGGGATACTTGCTTCGGTTATTTACGTCATCTATATGAAGTACAAGTTTCAGCTTGTTCCAAACAGGCGCAATCCACATTTTGTTCTTTTACACGGCTTCTAAAGTCTGGAATGATTTTCCTAGTTCCTGGTTCTTCTCGATCATGATACGAGAAAAATTAAAAGTACCCGTTCATAGGCAGTTAAAATCCCCCTAAGCGGATATCAAAGTTCAAGACATTAGGATAACTTTACCATATTCTTCCTTAAATCACAATTTAATTTCTAAAGGTGCAGAAAAATTGCTGCATTATTTAAGGTTATCTCAAATTCATCATTAACTGTCACTTTCTTAACCTCCAATAATTTAATTTGACCTTAGATTACCATCGTTTCGTCACGTGTGGGTGATTTGTGTCATATTTTTTCCCTCTTTCCGCATTATCGAATTTTTGGCATTAAACAGGTTATAAATTAAAATTTAAATTGACGTGTCTTTTATTGTGGATTTTTGACCAAACTCATTGTGAAGCTTAGTATTGTAGTTCGGATTAAATTCCGTTTTGGGCACGATCTTCCATCCTACAAAGTGGAAATAGAAAGAAACGGTATAAAATTGATCATAATAATTCTGTAAGATAATTATACAGCCTCTTTTTAATACGTTGCTAACAAAAATATGGCACATTATAAAAACAGATAAAATAATCTGTCAGACAAAAGTTTCAAATTTCACGTCCGATAGGGGTAAATAGTTATATAGATGCTAACTTGAAAAATAAATTCCAGAGCCACCGGTAAGGCATTTAGGCATTTACAACCCTATTTAATTAGTTTTTAGTCTGTATTGGCTTAGTATTATACGTTATGTAGAAAAACCAAATTAACTTTGAAAAATGATGTAGCATTTTTTTATAAATCTAATTGCTACTCAAATTTCACCTTACAAGTTTTTCAAATATGTAGCTGTTTCAGAAATATTTGATAACTACAAACTGCAAAATTAACCTTTCCGCCTCTGTATTTTCCCAAAGTGTAATAAGCTCCAAGACAAATGAAATGAAGCTTAAATACAAAACTTTAAGTACGTAGCTATTATGGTTCTGAAGTTATCGCGGATACGACCATACATCCACACACAAACGGAAACACACACACACACACACACAAACACGCAGACACACACACTCACACGCACGCGCTCTTGCACGCACGCTTGCACGCATGCGCGCACGCACGCACGCAGGCACTCACGCACGCACGCAAGGACCCCCACACACACACGGACACAGACACACACGCGCTAGCACACGCACACGCACAAGCACACGCACACGCACACGCACACGCACACGCACACGCACACGCACACGCACACGCACGCGCACGCGCACACGCACACGCACGCGCACGCGCACGCGCACGCGCACGTGCACACGCACACTCACACGCACACGCACACGCACACGCACACACACGCACACGCACACGCATACACACACACCCACACCCACACCCACACCCACACACCCAACCAACTAAAAAAAAGTTAACTTTTAATGTAGCTTTTTTATTTACTGAGTATACAATTAAATAGGGGTAAGTGTAATATTAATAGTAAAATTAAGCAACAGCTTAATTTAATATCGTGGATGGTGAACAGAGCGATACCTATCTAATATTGTGTAATAAATGCACGTTGATAATTTAAAAGATTTTTTACATGGATCAAGAGAATCACCGTTTTCTTTAGCGTATTGTCAAGCTAGTTTTAAATCAACGCCATAATCAATTTGATGCAATACCTGGCTGTTGAAGCTGTCATCAGAACGCATTATCGCATGGTTTTTGTGTTTACCGGGTGAGCAAATAAGCGAAATAGGTGGTTGTATCTCAAGACCTGTCTATCTGACAACAGTGGGAAAAAATCATTATGAATGATTTGAAGTTATGTATTTCACCGCTAGGGAGCGCAATTAAAAATTAAATAATGAAATTCTAAATTTTACTCAAAGCTCCTATATGAAGATATATACCTTTGCTTAGATCGTTAGAAAGTCTAGAGAATTCTACATAATTTTGGTTTTAGGTTAATTGGCGTACTGAACATAATAAGAGCGGGGAAGCTATTGAAATTGTAATCATTAAAATCGCTGTAAATTCTAAACTACTTCATCAATTTTAATAAAATAAAGCTTGTTTGGAAGACAATTGTAGGTAATTTAAGTAGCCGTTCCCTTTGTTACACAATGGTTCCTAATAATTAGACAATAGAGCGCACAACATCAGTTTTTCTCATTTTATTTCGAAAATTTTACACAGAAATAGTAGGTAGAAATTATTACATTTTAAATGTTTTTTTAAATAAAACGCACTCAATTTATCACTACTTCAATGAACATAACCGCCATCTACCGCTTTGTCTTGAAATGTCTAATCAATATTTAGTAGTAGGCCGCAGAAACAAAAACAAGCTTTTAAATTATATTGTATAGAATCATCAAATTTTATTAGACGTAGTTTAATTCTTGTCGATTTGGTTTGTGAATATTTTAAATGCTTTTCACAGGTGATGAAGCCCTTGATATGATTGCGGTCTATTTCAAGTGCCTTAAAATACAGCAATCGCTGAAAGACAGTATGCGGCCCGGTATCCAGATCGTCGTCCTAAATTTACGAGGCGTCGCGTTGGAAGGACGGAAGAAAGTTTTATTAATGTCTTAGCTTGCGTAGAATTTAATAGACACATTAGAACTAGGGGGTTATCTTTGGATTTGGGAATAGCTCGAACTACTGTTTATTAAAAGACCACAGGTAAATAATTGAATTAGCACATCCTTTTTAATAGACACACAGTTTACTATATGCGCGTTACTATTTTTAGACTACACCCCTACCATATACTTTTGCACTAGGGCCTAAACGAAGATGATTTTGATCACAGAATAAATTTTTCCCAATGGATGTCACAAATGATTTGTGAAAACAGGAATTCTTTATCACACATCCTATGGACGGACGAGGCTACTTTTTATAGTGATGGTAGGGTAAACATGCATAATATGCATTATTGGTTTGCTGAAAATCCATATTGGATGCGAGAAGTGCCGCTCAGGGCTAAACGTGTAGTGTGGAATTATAGGCGTCAAAATTATCTGTCCTCATTTTTCGTGCGCTAACTGGTAATCTCTTCTTAGAGTTTTTGGTAAATGAGTTGCCAGTCCTGTTAGAAGCTGTGACATTGGACATTAGGTGAATCATGTATCTACAGTTTGACGGGTGTCCAATAGACTATTCCCTTAACGTGCGACACCATATTAACGAATATTTTCAAGAACGCTGGATAGGAAGGGGAAGCCTATTTCCTTGGCCGGACAGATCACCCGATTTGATGTGTCTCGACTTCTACTTATGGGATCGCTTGAGGGATATTGTATTCCAAACTACACCGAGAACAAGATTTTGAAGGACATTGCAGCCTTCACACTGCATAACCTTTTTCTTTGTCGTGATCTGGTTGGATTTTGTCCACCAGACTATTAATAATAATAATGTTAATAATAATATTGTTTATTTATTCAACACACTGAAAGTCCAATTACAGAATAACTTTATGATATCTTGAAACAAAAGTTGCGTGAGAAACAAAAATATAAAAACAAAAAAGATTTTGACAAAGTTTGATTAGTACTATTAGTAAAAGAAAAAAGTAAAATCATCATTTATGCAGATATATAAAAAATTAACAAATTAACAATCCTTAAATACTATAGTATAAAAGACAAACTGATCAAAATGAAAAGAAGATCAATGCCATTCCTATACAATAACAAAAGTGAACAATAAAATTAAGCAGTTTGTATAAATCTAACAAAGATGATACTTTAACGTCCAGAGAATTACAATAAGTATTAAAAAAAATGAACACTGTGATTTTAGGAGTAGATTAGTTTTAGGAGTAGGGATCACAAAAGTTACGGGAAATCTTGAAGAACGAAAAGGAGTATGAAAATCAAAGAGAGATACGATCGATGGGCAGTCAATAAGATTATTTAAAAGTTTAGGCAAACACTTGAGACTGTTACAAATGTGTCTAGCTTCAAGGGACGGCAAGTTGAACCGAGAAAGCAGTTGCTCATTTGGATATCCTCTGTTTGGGTATATTCCATCTATCCTAAACGATACATATTTTAAATACTTCCTTTGAATTCGTTCAATAGGATTTATGTGATTGTTATAAATTGGGTACCAGATAGTATCACGGTACACCAACTTTGGTCTCACCAGGTGAAACATAATGAAAACATTGTGTTAATATTTTTGAACGATTTACTATTACGAATGAGAAAACGTAGTGCTTTAGAAGATGACGCTCATATGGAGTGAATATGATCTGAGAAACTCAAGTTCTGATCAAAAACAACACCTAAATCTTTCTTCGATGTAAAGGAAAAGAGTTAATGGAATAGTCGTGAGAAACTATATTTCGCTTTCGAGAAAAAGATAGAATTTTGCATTTGTTGATATTTAGTTCTCATTTATTTAATGAACACCAACTATCAGTACAGTTTAACTGCTGTTGTAGCTTCAAACGATTATCTAAAGGGGATATTTGAGAAAAGGTTTTCATGTCATCCGCAAATAACAAGCACTTACATGAAATTGTAGTAGTAATATCATTGATAAATATAACGAATAGAAGTGGGCTTAGGTTAGACCCCTCAGGTACCCCAGACGTCGCAATGAAGTGGTCCGATATATAGCTGTTATAGTAAACATACTGGGAGCGGTTCCGTAGATAAGACGAAAATAATAGTGTTAAAGATTTACTAAAACCGAAATTGTTTAGTTTATTAATCAGTAGGTTATGATCAATGGTATCAAAGGCTTTGCAGAAGTCAGTGTAGATAACATCGACCTGACAGTAATTATCTAACACATGTGACGTATATTCAGAAAAATATGACAGATTGGTTACTGTTGACCTTGATATGGCCTTTTTAACTATGTCAATAGTGACGGATTGTAAATGAATACATGGTAAATTGTTAAATTCGGTAGTGTGGTCTATCATATCTGACAGAAGTGTGTCTTAAATGCATTAACTATTTCATTAGGAGTTGCAATAGAGCACTCCTCGTGCTGCATTAACCGGGTATCCTTGTACCATTTTTTATAGATTTAATAAATGACCAAAATTGTTTAAGATCTTCCATTATTAGACTTTCTGTACTAATCATGTATTTGTTATAATCTTCGCGAATTTTTATTTTAATTAACTTCTGTAATCGTTTGAATTCGTCTAAATCACTCGCACGTGTATAGTGCCTAATTTTGTTTAAATGCATAGCTTTTAAACGAATATGGATAATTATCAGATTCGTAAACCATTTTGGACATTGTCGTTTACTGCCATGTAAAGGAACAAACCTATCACATATGCTGTACAGTAAAGCTTAAAAGTTAGTATATGCATAGTTAACGTCAGAACAAGTGTACAAAAAAGTCCAATCAATCTCTGAAAGGGCAAAGTATAAACCAAGAACAGCACATTTCCTAAAATTATACGAATTTTGAGTATCAGTGCTAACTGGTCACGGATAAATGGATAAATGCAAGTACGGGATTATAAATAATGCAGGATGATATGAATTCTCAATTACAAATGGTCAGTCATCAAGACTGGCATCGCAATGTATTTTGCTTAAAACTAAATCTAACCACCTCACGTTTACATTAACTACAGAATTATATTCTTTTAAATCACGTACATTCAACAAATTGTACATTATATTGCATTTAGTGCTATTAACACTTGCCACCCACTACATCAATGCACGGTAACAAGTTCTTATATCAGTAGTGCTAATTAATGAGGAACTGATATTATTTTTAATAGCAAGCATCGCACCTCCTCCCCACGTTTTATTGACAACCTCGAATCTGCGATCACATCGATAAATGGTGTAAGAAGATGGTGCAAATTCAAAACTAGGTTATCATTGGCCTGATGACTGATATATACAGCCATACTGTCACCTTTGAGTTGGTACCGCATGTTTTCCCAATAGCTCTTCTACATGCAAACATGCAGTTTTGGCTTGGGTGCTTTTTTGGTTCCATCAGTAACGGCTTTGTTGAGTAAAGGGAACGAGTTTTGTCTTCCATGGATTGAATTGTAGGGACTCTTCCAGGCACCAATTTCCAGTTTTTTTAGAGCTTTCTGTGTGAGCTCGATGGTGGTAGCGGTGAATTTCTCTTGCTGGACTATAACAATGTCATCCGCATAACCTTGAGCATATTCACCCTCGATGTTGAGGCTAATCAGCAGTCTGTTTACCACCGTTCCACAGGAGTGGGGAGAGAACCCCCCTGTGCACAACCTTTGGTGGCTGTAACTTCGACTGATTCGTCGAACAGCGAAGTTTGTGTTTTCCTTCTGTGCAGCATATTTGATATTTAGTGACAAATGGTCTTATTAACTCCTGCTTCGTCTACCGCTCGAATCATCGAGTTATAGGAAGTGTTGTTAAAGACTCCCTCAATGTCTAGAAAAGTTGCGAGGGCAATTTCCTTGTGTTACAGGTTTTCTTCAATTTAGCGCAATAATGTGTAATGCGTAATGCAGTTATAGTCGACCTACCTGCTCTATACGTAGTGCGGATGATAGTTTGAGGGCCAAGGTGGTAGATATAATTATTTATTTTTTATGACATTAAACGAACTTGCATAGTTTAATGTATACAAATGTAAATCACCAGATAAAGTAAACAGAAAATTAATAATTAAATAAAATTATTAACGTGCCCTTTAAATATTAAAAATTGTTTTTTAATTTCATGAACGTTTTTCAAAATTTTGTTAACATACTCTTTTGGCCTTTTTGGTAATTTTTTTAATTAATTTTATTTTCCCGTAACATAAAGAAGCATTTTAATTAATTTTAAACCACCCTTTTCGTCCCTCTCAATAAATCCTTCAGGAAAATATGAAAAGATTGGGCAATAATGGGCCCATCCTTACTATTCCTAGAGTTATGGCAGATTAATTAGAGGGATGCAATATGAAAACTAATTATTTAAAATATCACTATTCCTTTTATTTTTGTCTTAATTAGTCCGTCAGTCATAGCACATCTGGAAATTTTTTCTGGAAACGATAAAAGGGTTACTAACAAAAGATTCATAATGCTACAATTTTCATCCGCATAATTTAAATTTGATTGATACTGGGAAAACTTTAAAGCCGATTCCCGAAGGAACCCGGAACGGAAATTAACGGATTAACCGGAAGGGAAGCCGGAACCGACAAAAAGGATGTCTGCTCAAACAGCCCGGACAAGTAATAGTCACGCGACAACAACGGTTAAACGCAAAACAATCAGTCTCGAAACTTAGCGGGCGGCATAACACCGGAATTAACGCGGAACGGGATTACGTGGGTTATACCCACCGGGTGCCGTAACCGGAGAACCGGGAAAGGTGGGTACGAAGACGCAGGCGACACAATGCGTTATTGAGAGACCAGGGAATCACGTGTCGAACAGGCGCGGTTGCCGAGGAAGGACCGTTAGACGTACTGACACGTGGAAACGTCGTACCGAAGAAATCAGTAGGCAGGGAACTAAGATACACCGTGGGCCGAAAACCAATCGCCCAATTCACTGGATGCGAAATCGAAGAAGCACGAACGAGGCTAACGAGTATGAAGGCGGCAATGGAAGAACGACCGTAGTACGAGGGAATAGGAACAAGCGCAGCGAGAACGAGCAGAGAGGCGTAGAAACGTTCGACGTGCAAGTACTAACACGTATGCCTGAATAGTAAGCAAGGACGAATCCGTGGGCCGAATGACGGACCGAAGGAAGTAAGGCGAATGACGGAACGACGAAATTGGAAACGGAGCAAGGACATAAGAGGACGCGAGTACACGAGCGGGAAGGCGAGGGAACGACGGGAACGTGGAAAGTAGCCAATAACTCCGAAACAAGACTCCTGGGAACGGTACACGGACAAGGGTAAGCGACGGAGACGCGGCCATACTAGTCAGGGAAGACGGGAGGCGTAGGATACCGCGGAGACGCGAATTAGAAACGCGAGCGCGACGATAGCGAACGACGAGCGGGTCGAAGGGCACACCGAAAGAGCGAGCCGAGGACCGGTACAGAGGATCCCAAGGAAATCGCAGCGACATCGCTACGATCAGGAAAGCACCGGGACGTAGCACGACGGACGGTCGAGCTGGGAACGCCGACGGATGCGTACAAGATCCGGACGCGGATAGACAGGGCACGAGCTTATCGCGGAATGGGCGGCGATCCAGCCGAGCGACGATCGAGGAGAGCGACGTACCCGGAAACGACCCGGACAAGCACTTCGGCAGTACGGCAGACCATGACTCGACTCGAAAGCACGTCGACGAGCTACGAAACGCGTTCAGGGCGGACTCGGTACCAATGGCGTAGTGAAGACTACAACTGCGATCAAGCCGAAGCGACCAGGACGAGAGAACGCCGCGAGGTATCGCGAACCCGGAATAATCGACGTCGAAGATCACGTACCGGGAACCGAGGTATGGCAACGAGTTGACAGCAGATCGAAGGAACGCGGAGTCCGGAAGTCAGAAGGCGTGGACGGTACGGAAGAACTGAACCAGTGACGACTTTGCGAGGCACTGAGCGGCATGCAAGGATAGTTACACGATATCGATCGAGTATAGATACAGACGCGCATGCAAGTGGAGACGTACGCGAGAATGGGAAGCGGATACGGTGCCGAATGAAACGTAAGCGAACGATAGGGGCGAACGGAATCGGTAGCGCGAGTATAGAAGCGAGATATATACGGCGTAAAGAAGGCGTATCGGAAAACGTAAACGCTCACGAGAACGACTGGGTAAAGATCCGCAAAGTTTACGAGAGTTAAAGCGACGTTAGTAAACGTAGTGTAAATTGGGACCGATTAACTGACATCAGGCGTAACATGACAGCATAGGGCGTATAGCAGCGGAAATAGGGAAAGACGGCATAGCGAATTACGAACGGAACAGGGCGAGCGCCGTACGTAGACGGCATCAGGCTTATAGACTTCGCGTCAAAACGTAAGGGAACTAAGCCGATCTAACGCACAGACGCTGAAGTTCGGAGTAAAGAGGCCTAGTCGCGAGTTTAAGGTATAGGACAGCCGCGACGAAAAGGCCGAACAGGGCACAGAGTCAAGGGATGAACGAGTCCGACGAGGTCGAACCAGACCGAATAGTTGGAATACCGGCGAAGGCTCTCTAGAATTTCACACACTGCTGGAAGGGGAAGGGCCGGTAGTCTAGAACCGACGGTACGGCATGCAGCGGTAGCAACAGAGCGTACGAATAACCGGATGAAATAGCCAGCGGCGACGGTCGCGAGAGCTAAGCGCGTTCCAGACAAGACGGTGAATCTCGAGCTATGAAATCACATGTGGAGTCAAAGCCGCCGCGCGCAACTGCCAGCTACCGTCTTGCAACGTGTCAGGATGTAGCGGCTAAGGGCGGTACGCCAAGGCGGCGGACGTTGCACGGCTCGTAAGCGCCGACAAGGCGCAGCCGGACAAATTACCGGAAACATGGAAGATCGAAAGCGACATGCTGCGATGGACGCAACCGTGGCACTATTCGCATTCTAGGTAAGGTAGTCGAAGATTGGATGAGTTATGGCCCGGTATGGCCTTAACTAGGTTCACGGTGCGAGGATATTTACTGCACGATTGGAATCAATATCTTAAGTTTGCGTTCTGAGATCGGACCGAGTTACGATGTGTAGTAAAAGCTGTATTAATGTGGTCGCTGCTGAAGTCTGTTGGAGATTCACGCGGAACGAATAGACTATTACAAACGTGGAAGTACAGTTGCGCAAATTAATAGCTGACGATTACTACAACCTTTTTTTAAACATCAACCATTTACCTAACTCAGATACGCTATGGAGCGATTATAAACGCGATTAATATCGTGGTTCAGTTCTTTATACGTTAGCATTCAACGGTGTTAATGAAAGCATATCGTTCATTTTGGCATATTTACATAATTCTAATTGACATTAAGTTCCTCTAAATCTTCTGTCCATAAGGGAGTCTTTGATGGTGTACCTACAAAAGCAACCAGCAAAATCAGAAGTAGACTTTAGCGTGTCATCAATTCACAACTAATTAATTGTGTCATACGAAGTCCTAGTGCATATTTAAATTTTCATAACGATCCATAGAAGGTTACTGAATCACAGTGGTGTAGTTAAAATGTTCTAAATCGCTTAATCATAATTTGCTCACAGTCTTTCGACTATGTGAAAATCAATCATTAGAAAGCCTTGAAAATTGAATGTTTAGATCTCTAAATTTTTGTCATAAAGTGAGGTTTTCGATGGTTTATCATTTAAAAAGCGTTAACATAGGATTATAAATACAATTTTTACAGTAGAGTTTCCATTTGAAATGGTATCACATGTATATATATATATACTATATATATATATCAGTGATATATATCTATATCATATATATATATAATATATATATAGTGTATATATATATATATATGTATATATAGTTCAACGAGACCTTAAATCTGGGAATTATTAACGTGGTTTTATTTTTTAGCAATAGTTAAAATATTTGTTTTTTTAATTTCATGAACGCAGATTTAGATCAAAATTTTGTTAACATACTCTTTTGACTTGTTTTTGGTAATGTTCTTTCGTTAGACTTAATTTTTATTTCTCCCGTAACATAAAAAAGCATAATTTATAATTAATATTATGTAGCATCATTTTAACTGTGGCCTTGCTTCTCACACTAAACTCCTTGGCACGCAAAACGAGGAAAAAAATAGTTGGATTTTTAGTGCAATAACGATTTGGTTTCCTTTCCACCTGCGTGGAACCAAGCAGATTGGGCGTACATCAATGCCCATCTGAATTCTGCTTATCGATTAAGATATAGATGTATGCAATACTGCCACCCCAAACATGAACGTGTATTTCAAAATATACAGCGTGATGTCCGTCTATCTATTTGTCTGTCTATCAATTAGTCTGGTTAGTCACTACACACTAGTCCGAACAATATTTTTCTGGAAACAAAGATAAAAGCTGCATTACTAACAAAAAAGAGTTCATAGATTTCTACAAGCTCTTCTACAGTCCGCAGTACCACTTCTAAACGTTTGATTGCATGATTGTACCTATTTCGTACAACTAATATCACACTAATAATCCAATCACGAGTATAACTTCATGAAGCTCATTGTGGCAGGTCAAGTTGACTACTCAAGGAGTACCCTCCTGTTAATACATCTTATTAACGAATGGTGTTTAGTCATACAGCTGTAAAGGTAGATTTTAGCAAGTGTACAGAAAAGATAAACTGTTATATAGACAATATATACCGTTAACGTGAATTTATTCCAACTTACGTGATAGGTGTACAAGCGTCAGTACGTACTTGCGACCATGAGGGAGGTAGCGTTACTTTGGGTGATCCTGGCACACGATGCCATCGTTCTCATTACGTTGCAGAGAGGCGGTAAAGTAGTGCGGCCAATGGGCATAGGAATGTGAGTCACTTAGAACCAGTGATCTTTCCAACTCCTAGCATTCCGTATTTTCGTCATCGTGAATGTCGTCACAGTAATAGACGTTCAAAACTGTTGTAAAAGTCCGGATATTTAATTATTTCATTACCCCAGGCGATAGTGATGGTGAAGATACATCAACTTAAAAAAAGTTGTATTACATGGAACAACCCATTGAGTTAGATGAATAAGAAGATAGTAAATTCGATGGAGCGTTCATTTGCGAGTCTTGTACGTGCTTTTTACTATTCTCGTTTAGCGTATGTAGGTATGGATTGTTTTACCAGTCATTCAGTTTCCATACAGAAGAGTTCATAATACTGGTAGCTTGTTGAATAATATCTCAAATATCACATAAGTTATCTCTCAATTTTTACTAACGTTATTTGAACGCACTCTCATTTTCTCTAGTGTACTGCACAATCAAGTTCACACTTTTGCATCAATTTTTACAACTCTCATTGTTTTTTACTCAGTACACAAATAATTTTTTGACTCTAGGTTTTAACGTCATGCACAGACACACACACCACATCTTACGATCTGCTCATTCACTGTAAGCAGTGGACGTCACACATCACACTCAGTCATGTCACACTGCAATCACTATTATCACAGCACATATACATATCATCCGAGCGGACAAGACTGCAGACTAAAACACAGTATGTACATCCAGCCACTCCACTCAAAGGAGATATTACTTGACCACTAAGTACTCACTTCACGATCACACTCCACACTCATGAATCACTGCACTGCACTGACACACACTCACATTCACATTCACACACTCACCTCACACTACGACTCACATCCACACTCACTCACTCACACTCACACTATACAATCACACTCACACACTCATACTCACACCTACACACTACGCACTGACACTCACACTCCTATACTCGCACCACCATCACCTAGTACACACATACACACAATTGCACTCAATCACACACACCACTCACACTCACACTCACCTTCATTTACCTCAACTCACACACACTCACACTCACAAGTTACACTCACACTTGTGACATACGTCTACACAACTCAGTTTAAGTCAGTCGATGGGCAATGAGTTCGATTTGTACTCTGTTATGTACACTTCTAAAAAGCTCATTGAAATCATCAATATATTTATTTTGCAAGCAAACATAATTTGCTAAAAAGAGCAGCAGTTACTACATCACAAGCTGACAGCTGTGAGACTAAAGTACAGCTCAGTCGTGGTTTTGAGATAGGACAGCTCGCCATTGCACTAACGCCCATTCAAACTTTCACCTAAAATCAAAGCATTTCACACACCAACTTAATAGTTTGGTAATACTCAGGATCATATGCACATGCTTACACATATGCTTGTAATCACAGACATACGTTACATGCATCCGGTACACAGCAGTCTAGCACATAAACAGCACTCTATAAATCACAGTTTAACTCACACGTTTGCGTTTCAAATGGTAACGTGTTCCACAAGATCGTAATTCCATGTCACTCACACATCAAAGTCTGCATGTAAGCCTCAACGCATTTCAGTCGATAATTGCTCACCAAAGATTAGGAAGTAAACCACTGCTCGAAACGTAACGACCAGCGACAGGTTAGCGACAGTCTATCGCATAGGTGTATTACTCAACACCAGCCTCGCTCACAAATACATTCAAACTCACACTCACATGGATTTAATTCAAAAAATTTGGGTGAATGGAAAATTTTCTACCTAATGCTTCTTATCAAAACAGGAAGACAACTTCAAAAAATCCTTTTGGCAGTAAATTACTATAAGATATACTGATTTTAGGACATCTGTATTATGGTATGTGACAACTACTCTAGGTAATTTTAAACGATGCAGAGTTGATTGTACCAATCTGTAAATTTTTCTGTACATTTTTATTGTAGAAATCTGTACTAGTGTTATATTGAATAAAACTAAATTTGATGTTTTGTAATTATTGTTGTTACTTTTGTTGCAAAGAGTGTAAATATGTATCATGTAATATGACGGTCATAGCGAACGTTACACACTGCGACATACAATCAAGCCTTGCATCATTCACATTCGCACATTTCTAAATGTTTTCAGTTGACTATTTTGGCACTTTAACAATTAGTTTGCACTTACATTCATTCTGACATCTTGACGTAGCAAAGCACACTCACTCATTCGCATATCTCCGTCAACGCACACACACATCACAGTACGGCTCAGACTCGCATTCACTCTAACGGGATGCCACCTTGCATTACAGTCACATTTGCACACTTATTCACTTGTTTCACAAACAAATCCCATTCGCACTTGCAATCGGACTCAAAACGAACACGCACATCTTGTTGACACACACATTCACACCCCACATGCCTCTCATGAACACTCTTCTGGATTGTTCTACCCACCCTACCACGTTGAAGTGTAATTGTATACACTACTCATTTGCACACGCAATTTTACTGCGTATCTCACTCACAGGAGACGAACTGCAAACTACACACTCTCACACCCACACCACATTACAGTCACTCACACTCAGCGTAAATCGCACGACAGCAAACACTCACTCAGCTTCACATTGGCAGAACATATTCCCATGCACGACCATTAGAAAGCATGTCACATAGTTTCTGACTCTCATACCGTGAGACTCAGACCACACTGCAGGAGTCAGAACTTACCAGGGTCTACACAAAGCAGCTCCATTATGATTCACGCGCACAACAGACTGAGCCCACACTGTGACTCACCCAGATTCTCACATACTCACACCCACACTTACAGTCACACTCACGCTCATACTCACACTTACACACACACGCACTGGTACACCCACTCCCAAACGCGCACATCTATAAGTACGATTAACTTAACGCACATCACAATTTGCTAACATTAATAGTCGGCCCACGGTACTCACAACTGGGCCAACTCTCATTTGACTCTTATACTCATCACAGATACCACGATACACATGTAATACTACCTATTCGCACTCGGACTCGAATTCGCATTCGCAATATCACTCGCACTCACAGTCCGACCCACTCTCTCACTCACGCACAAGTACACCCAGTCGCCAATCATCAGTAGATGACAGTATAAGGGTCAGGTCACACTACATTTAGAGTTACACTCACTGGCACTCACACGCTCGCACTGCACACATGCCAGTCTTCTTTTCTGCTTACATTATTTTCACTTACATTCCACAAAACTCAAACTCATATGCACACATGCACACCCGGACTCACACACATACGTAACATTCTCGAGCGCACATGTCCTTTTATATACTATCGCACTCACGCACGCACGCACGCACGCAACGCGCGCGCAACACTACGTTATGCACACACACACAGGCGATATAGCTATAGTGAAAATAAAGTTGATTTCATAACCATTTATACCTGCAAATGTATGTGAAAACTTAGAATAAAATTGCATGCCACAGTCATAAACTAAATTTAGTTACAAAGACTATATAACCTTTTAACTGTTCTTGAACCACTCACAAATCAAATGTTACAGGTACTATGAAGCAGAATGGTTCATCATGACTGGTTCAATGTCTTGCTTCAGTTATCCGTTGCGACGCCATGTGACGCCATTTTCAATTGAATGGGTTTACAGTTAAATTTATTTGTACGAAAGGTATGTAGAACTTGCGTTGTAATAGGTAACTCCTAGTAAGTTACTTGCCAGTTATAATAATTAATTAGCATTAATATTTAACTATTGACTTATAATTTAATAGATTATTAAGTATACAAATTAAGTTGACATTCAAACTAATTGCTAATGTGACCACCTTGCACCTGCTGACATAAATGTACCTTGCATCATTCCATTTCGCACATTTCTAAATGTATGTCAAGTTGACTAATTTTGGCACTCTAAAATTAAAGTTTGCCTTTAGTTCTTAAAATCTAATGAGTAGCAAAAGTACCACCAAAGTTCTGAATGGCTCCTCAAGAAAAAATCAAGTGGGGTCAAATCGTTTGAACGGGATGGCCACTTGATTAGACATTTGCAACTTATTCACTTATTTCAAAAAACAAATAATTCCACAACTATCGAAAGTAGTGGGGAGGAACGCCATCTTGTTGAAACAATGTCCCAATGCCTTCATGAAACTCTTCTGGATTGTTCTGCACTACTTGTTGAATTAATTGTATAATTTCATTTTGCAACAATTCTTACTGGTTCTCACAGGAGACGAATGCAAGGGATGGCCGTTTTCTCCGACAAAATGTGTTCAGAAATCGGCAGCAACAAGTTCGCAATTGGGGAACTACATAGAGACCATTAGAAATGTCCAAGTTTCTGCTCCTACCGTGAGAAGGAGACTGCGGGAGTCAGAACTCACCAGGGTTCACAAAGCAGCTCCATTACGATTTGCACGCGCACATGAAGATCGAGCTATTGAAGGAAAGTCCTTTGGTGAAACAAGAATAAGTCTGTAATCTTTGGATACGCGGTAAACGAATAGAAAGGGAAGCTGTCTTCAATATCGTGTCCCATGTACCCTTTGCTCGTGGGTCTAAAGGGTTCTTGGCAGGGGTTTGTTTCGATGGCCGTACGGAGTTAACCCCTATACATGCAAAAGTAAGGAATGCGTAATTCTAGGTAGGAAACATCCTCCAGGAACATGTATAGCCCTATTCTCCGTTTATTGGTCCTGATTTCGTATTCATGCAATATAATACACGACCGCAAATGGCAAGGGTTTGTGTTGAGTACTTGGATGAAGTCGTATTGAAGTTATACACTGGCCAGAGCGAAACCCGGATGTAAATTCCATTGAACACAAAAGAGCAGTGAGACGTCATTTGGCAGCTCCACAGAACCCACAGCACCTGGAACATATTGCTCAGCACGAGTAAGAAAGTATTCTTGAAGTCGTCATTGAAAACCTCATTAGAAGTATGTCACGGCGGATTCAGACTATTATCCGAGCTGGAGGTGGCAACACAACCTACAAGGGACCATCTCATATACTTCGTTTCTTTCTTTTCCTTTGTTTCCTTGTTAATTAAAATGCGTTTTTTCCCGTATTGACATTTTTTTAATTTTTTCTCAAATCAGCAGCAAAAGTATATCGGAAACTATGCAAGCTCATCAACATTACTTTTTTTAACATTGCTATAAAGAAATAACAGTGTAAGTGTAACTAATATTTGTACTTAAAACGCTTTCAAATTTTATCCAATAAAAAATGGGCTAATACCATGGTCACGAAGAACGCTAGCCCAAACCTTTAGCTTTTTTGAATAGGTACTGCGTGTATGTCTCCCGAATCCACAATGGGTTGGTATCACTCCATAATCGTAAATTTTGTTTATTTACCTCCCCGTTCAATAAAAAAGGTGCTTTCATAACTGAAGCACAAGAAATTCAAGAATAAAGGTCTCGCAATTGTGATTTCAGTAATTTTTTCTGCTAATTTATTTCTTCGATTAGTATCCTCTTCATTTAGTTCATGAACCAATTTTACTTTGTAAGGGCGGTACTTAGCCTGCTTAGAACTTTGTTAATTGTTTTTAGCCATACCGCGCATTGGCAAATTAGGATTTTCAACAATTTCAGTTAAAATGTCAATTGGAGGCCTAGCTGACCGGCACTCATTTTTAACTGAGTAAGCTTCGTTACCAATTTCCTTATGAATCTTCGGCAAATACAATTTTCTGGGTTTGCCTCATTGAAAATACGTACCGTTGCATGGCAATTTCTATTTTTTTCAAAGAGATTAATTGTATTAATGTATTTTGTCTCCAGATTTTGTGGCATTTTATAATTTTCCAACTTTTTTTAAAATTAAAAAACGAAGTAAGTTTAACAGCCAACAATTTGTTTTAGATTTTATTGGAAAGCTTTCTTTCTAAAAGTTGTTTATCCACTAACAAAATAAAAATTTAATTAGCAATAACTTTTTGAAAGGTTGGAATAATTTAAAAGTATTCTAGGGGAGTGTACTACATTTAAATACCTTTCGAATGAACTTAATTTCAACGCGCCATTATATTTTTAAAATGGCGTCACAGCACCACCTGGAATGTTGCCGTTGTCAAAACAGATTAAAAAGGTAGTAAACCTTTTGTTTACTATATTTCCAAAATTGCATTTTGATATCTCCAATGGTTTAAGAAATAAGGTAGGAGGGACTTACTTTATATCCTCTCTGTGTAATTAAATTAAAAAAAAAGCGATTTTGAATCAGTTTTTTGATTAAGTATAATTATTAACACTGCTATTAAGTACCAACTTAACCTTATTGATTTGGATCATTATTTATCGGTGCACAGTTGTACAAGTATGTCGTTCGCACATATTACTGTTAAAAATGATTTTGCACATGGATCTAACAAATTATTTGTTCTTCTTTCGCAAGTTGTGGCTATTTTCAAACTAACGCCAAGAGCAATTTGAGACCATGTTTGGATATTAATGTTACCGTCAGGGCTCATTATACCCAACCTTTTATGTAGACATCTTACAAAACACTTCAAACAAGAATTATCTGGAAACATTCGCCTTCGAATTAAATCTTCTGCCATTGATGGATCAACACCACTTTCACATATACATTCAGAGACATATGGCTCTACTAGTTTTCCCCATTCAGGAAGAAGACGTGGACAAAGAGACTAAAATGTTGAATAAATCGTTATAAAAACTGGTCAGATCCAAAAACATGCTGCAATATTTACATCAACTTAATCCCACGCAGTCAGTATTTGTTTACTCTAAAATCAATTTACATACGTACCGTATCAAAATGGGAATTCGAGCAATTACAGGTGCATAAAAAACACAGAAGTAATATAACACACTTCATACTGAGAATATAATACCTACTTTAGTTTTTGAGCTTATATAGTGAATTTAGTAAACATGTACATGTTTACCAAATTAACAAGAAAACAGCTGATAATAGATCTAGGACAAAATCAGTTCTGCTTGTTTTTGTGATAGATATAAAGGTACTCATTCCTACTTATTACACATTTGTCGATTTTAACCAAGCCAAATAAAATCAAGAATACGCCGAAATAAAGAACTAACTTTATTATGATAATTACTTTAGGATATGATCTACAAAATGAAAATTTAATTTTTGTATTGAAACACATTATAAAATTTTTTAATATACAAAAAGATAAAGGACTTTATTGATTTCAGATATACGCATGATTGAAGACTTTGACTTAATGTCAAAGCTATCTATTCGCTTTGTTGTTAACGATTGATATTTCAATCAAGAACGCTGATTCTTGACGATCCTTTTCATCCGCTGTTACTCTTAGATGGTCGCTATGTGCGTGACAAGTGAACGAACTAGTGGAGTTGTGGTGCCTGCTTAGCATTCGGGAGGTGATGGGCTCGGTTTCGATTACCGTCTACCCTGTATGAGATTTCAGGGGGGTTTCTTCATACACATATAGCGGCATGGTCAGTGCGTATACGCACACCATGTGCGACTATTTACGTGAATTCTGGGGTAGTATCTCCCCTTTCAAAACCCTAACTTAGCGTTTGTATGTTAGGAATCCATGCTTGTCGTTGAAGGAACCTGTAAATCTCAACCAGCCCGCCCTCCCCCTTGGGGAGGGAATGAAACACGTGGCCCTTACACTTCCCCCAAACAAATTATGTCAGTTGAAAGGTCTGATTAAGGGCCACCATAACCACATTAAGTACGGTTCAACCCATAATGCACACTTATGGTTTGGTCGTATGTGGTGGATTTTGTTACTATTGTTTTTCCATTTTATCAATACGTTTTAGAGTTGTTATTTCCATCTCCTAATAAATTTGTTCGTAAGGTAAGTTTGAAGGTTACAATTAACAATGGTTTCGAAGGATATTATTCCGAAAATAAATTTATTAGTGGATTTAAATATCGGCCCTTAATATACTTCTTAAAACTTTTCGGAATAATTAATAAACATCAGCTTAAGTAATGGTAAGCACTACTATGAATATGAAAGCTTTCACAATTTATACTAAAACATTGTTATATACTTTATATGGTTCGACAACAGTTACATCGGTCGTCAAGGACAAATATTAAATTATTTTATTTTATTTTGCCACCATAATGTTCTTTATTTTATTTTGCCACCATAATGTTCTTTATACGCCCCCAAATGCGGGCGTAATGTGGTCTTTATAGCACGGAAATGTCATTGTTGCTAAGCAGCATGATTGACAGCAAACACATGACATGATATGTCACGTAAGTTGAAAGAATTATTGAAACAACAACCTTACTATGCAACCTTTATTAATAAACTTTTTGCTTTTTCACCTTCCATTTTAGAATGCAAATTATTTACAAACAAACAGTACATTAGCAACAATTTAGCAATATCACAGTATCTTAGTAACAACAAATTAGCCTACTGTCGACTTTATTTCACTGCATTTGCATTTAAAAACTTGCCGAAAATACTGAATCTTTTTAAAATTTTGTTCCAGTTTCATGGTGCAAAATAAAATAAAACATTGTCACGTAAGTTGAAAGAAATATTGAAACAACAACCTTACTATACAACCTTTATTAATAAAAATAATAGTAATGAAACTTATTCTTTATAAAAATTGAAAATACAGTTGGATGGATTTGAAATTGTAAGTCCAGATGAGCCAACACCAAAGCTGACAGTTCCTTCGCCGTTTTGTGGTATACTTATAGCTGCTGTACCAGTAATCTTCTGAGCAATTTAAATTTTATTTTGCAGAGAATTCTCTACACATGATTCGGCTACTTTATCCGATCGCCATCCACCAAGCTGCTTCAGTGCCCTTGTATCACCGCCGCTTTCTGCAAAGATCGTCGTCGCACTCCTGCGAAAGCAGTGCCCTGTGTACTTATGGGCGATTCGGTATCGACTCTCGCTCCGATCGGACGTGTTTGCAAGAGCTCCCACGTTCGAGGTGAAAGTTTTGTGATTTGTCAATTTTAAAACCGGATTGTGAAATTTATATCGGATTGTGACTGTGATTTAATAAAAGTGACTGTGTTTTTAATAAAAAGGGTGCAATAGCGGCCAAACAGCACGGAATACGAGGAGAATTTTGATTTCCCGAAGAAAACGGGGTAAGTTCGAACTTCTGTTTTTCTGACTTCTGAACAGGGCCGTCGTTGTATACTGTTATTTTAAACGTCATTTAATAGTAAATCACATAGTTTTAGTAAAGGTAAAATTCAATTTAATAGAATAGGTCTAAATATATTCTAAATTAATAGAAATAAATCAATAGAAAAATTTCCTATAGCAAATTACATCAGTAAATACCAAGATTCTTATCAGTTTAACCAAAATAATTAGAATTATTTAGCTTTAACATTCCTATTGTAGAAAAATTTAATAAATTCCATACAGAGAAAATAAAGTAATTAATTAAATTAAATTAATCAATCAGATTTTAGTTGTAAATTATAAATAGATTCATTAAATTTAACAAATTTGCATTCCTTTAAGTTAAATAAGTAGTAACCCTTCAGTGCATTTTTAATATATTTATTTTAAAACAAGGAATTCTTTCTATTTAAAACATTTAGCTCATCAAAATCCACATTTTCACTTAAGTACCTCATTTTATTTCAAACAATAGAACAGGAAAAGCCTGGTAAATTAGGTAATCGTAAATTGCAGATTTGAACAATAGGAATTTAAAAATAAATTAAACCCGACAGGAAAACCAAGTAAATTAAGTGCATTCCTTGATACTAATCTTTTACATTTCAAACAATAAATTAAGCAGATTTTCATAGTTTTAAATTTCTCTTTATATTTTGTTTGCAATAAAAATTTTTAATAACAACAAATTCATAAATTGGACAGGTTACACAGATTTTTAAGTTGAATATTCACTGTTTCCTTTTCGTGATCGTAAGATTTTAGGAATAAAATTCATATACACATGAAATAACAGATTAAATTAAATAAATCAATCACTTTATATTTAGACTGTAAATTTCTAGATTATACTGTGTGTGTTTATTGAGGAACAATATTTGGCACGCGCATAGTAGTTTTAATTAAGCAAAACCGGCGTGGGATACGTATAGCATACCACGCCGCCGCCAGCGCATTTTATTTAAAATAATCTTTCGCGGCGAATATATAATTACCCGTGAAAAATGCCTACCGAGGCCGCGGGTCTTTTAGAGGACGACGAGGGCTTTAAGCGGGTGGAACGGCGGAACACGAGGCTGGCGAGTAAATCCAGTCAGGGGCGGGATATTGAAAACAGGGAAAATACGGGAACCAGGAAAAGGCAGACCAGGGTAATACCGCGCGATTCGGATCCGGAAAGCGAGACAGAGACGGAGCGGAACGCAGGAATGTTACGCGACGGAATAAGGGAGCAGGAAATGGTAAATTGCCGCATTACGGACAAGCTAGACCAGGATACCGGTGACACGTCATGCCCCAGCCAAGAAAAGATCCTGGAAAACGAAATCACTACACTATGTACGTATGCGTCGTTTTTAATTCCGGAAGACGGCTCTAAGTCATTTCCGGTGAGCCATAGAAGGCAAGTACGCGCGCATTTAACAATGGTCGGGGTAAAAATGGGAAGATTATTGGGAATAATCAACGAACTAAGAGCGGAAAATAAGAAAAAGGACGGGGAAATTAAATTAATAAGGGAACAAAAACAAGCGTCGCAGGGTGCTAGTCGTGAAATTAGGTCGCGCGCCACAACAGGTACAACGCCGGGTATCAGCTACGCGGAACTGGTTCGCGCGGGTCCCCCTAACATAACCGATATTGCGCCACCCGTTAGCAGAAACGCATTTAGTGTCAGCGTGATGGCGGTTAACGAGAAGACCACGCCGGAGGAAGTAGGGAAAATATTGAGGGAAAAAGTAAATCCGGAAAATATAGCCGTTAAAAAGATACGACACACGAGACAGGGTATAATCGTAGATTGTGCAGGGAAAGGGGACGCGGAGAAGTTAACACGCGCGGTTCAGGAAACGGGAACTCTACAGGGAAGAGAAATCAAGAAAGGCCATCCGCGCGTACTGTTTAGAAAGGTCGACAGGGAAATAACGGCAGACCAAATTATAGGGAAGATAGTAAGTTTTAACGGGGATCTGGTTTAGGTTAGGCGGCAGAGGACGCAACCCTTACGCGGATGTAGTTTTTGAGGTCCACCCCGAACTTAGAAAGGAAATTGTAGGAAAGGAGGTGTGTTTAGGATGGAGTAGCGTGACAGTGGAGGACCATCTTTCGGTCCTACACTGTTACAAATGCTGGGGTATAGGTCATCAGGCCAGAAACTGCGCAAACAAAGAATATTGCGGAAGATGCGCGGAAGTAGGGCACAGGGCCAGGCAATGTCGATCGCAAAGGATAAGGTGCGTTCAATGTGTATGGGCGAACGACGAAGCGCGCCGCGAGAGATTCGACGAACGCCACGAAGTACTAGACTTCAATTGCGGAAGTCACGCGTCAATAAAACGAGGAATTTCGCTAAAGACCGATTATGGACATTAAAACCAAAAAAGTAACGACCGGAGCACACGGAAGGCGGCCGTTGAGACTAGCGCAATTAAACGCGGGAAGGGGTAAAGGGGCGACGAGTAATCTCGTAAAAACTTTAAAAAACGAGGACATCGACATCTGCTTCGTACAGGAACCACACGTGTACCGCGGAAAAATAATAGGGTTTCCGGCGGAGTACGAGGTAGCCGGCGGAACAAACGAGGGGACCAAGAGTTGCATCATACACCACAGACAGGGGTTATCGTCGACACTAGTCGGACAGCTATCGGACGAACTGATCACCACGTGCGAGATAAAATCCGTCGTCGGGAACCTCACTTTTTACGCCGTGTCGGTCTATTTACCGCCGACCGGAAGTGCTTACGACGACGACGAGCTCGTGGCTAAATTCGATCGGGTTACACGCGCGCTAAACGGGAAACTTGCGGTTTTTGCGGGAGACTTTAACGCGAAATCACCGTTGTGGGGGGGGGCGCCGAAAAAAACGCGAGGGGCGCCGCGATTTGCGATATAATCGAAACTCGGAATTTGATATCTTTTAACGACAACGAGGGACCAACGTTCGAAGGCCCCAGAGAAACGAGTCACGTAGACGCCACGTTCGGAACGGTCGAGATGTACAACGCGTCGCGCGAATGGAACGTAACAGAAATAGAAACGCTGTCCGACCACAAATTAATCACGTGGATGCTGGAAATCGACGAGGAAGCGAACGACGAAGGTCTAACCGTGAGGTATTGTAACGGCAAGGCAAGGTGGGAAGAATTCGACCGCGTATATCGAGCGGAAATAGGCGACATAGCGGAGGCGGCAAACCAAATCGAGAGTGACGATGCCCTGGAGGAGTGCGCAGCTAAACTAAACGAAGCCGTAAGGGTAGCGTGCGAGGCCTCGATGCCTCGCAAAAAGAGCTACAGAAAGAGCGTGCCGTGGTGGACGCCGGAACTGACAACTCTGAGAAGGAAGTCAACCGGCTGGCCCGGAAATCGAAACGCCACACTACGATTCCGGAAAGACGAGAAGCAAGGATACGGGAATACCGCGAGGTAAGAGCGAGGTACAAACAAACGATAGAGGAGACACGCACGCGGAAGTGGAAAGAGTACTGCGCACAAAACTCCGGAAAAGACCCTTGGGGAACGGCTTACAGGATACTAAGGGTAAGCAGACGGAAGACGCGGCCTAACTACGGTCAGGCGGGAAGACGGGTCGATGACGACGGGTGCGTTAGAAACCGCGGAGACGCTATTGGAAACGTTCTTTCCGACGGACGACCGCAATAGCGACGAGCCGGTTCACCGGGCCATAAGGAAGGCACACGAGACCCCGGGAATGTGGGGACCGGACGACCGAAGTATCACTGCAGAGGAAATTCGCAAAGCGTTAAAACGCATGAGCGACAAGAAAGCACCGGGACACGACGGGATCACACCGGACGCGCTGGACGCGACGCCGGATGTCTGGTCAAAGATCTTCGACGCGTGTCTAGATAGGGGAGTATTTCCGGCATGCTGGAAATTACAAACCATGCGATTTATACCGAAAGCGGGAAGGAGCGACGCCACGGACCCGAAAACGTACCGGCCGATAAGTTTACTTCCGGTCATAGGAAAAGCCCTAGACAGAATAATAGCGACGCGTATCGAACATCACGTTAAAGCCGCGGGAGGATTTAACCCCAATCAATTCGGCTTCAGCTCGGGAAAGACCACGTAGATGCGATAAGGAAAGCAGTCCGGAAGTTAAAGCGCCCAAGGCGAGGGGACTACTGCGCCGTCATATCGCTCGACATCCGAGGTGCTTTCGATAGCGCCTGGGTGCCGGCGATAGGATGGGAGATGCAGAGACTCCTACTACCCCGGAATTTAATCAAGATCGCCGGAAGCTACTTCAAGGACAGGACGGCGCAGGTGCAACTGACCAACGAGGTTGCGAGAAGACGAGTAGAACGCGGATGCCCACAGGGAAGCTGTACCGGGCCGGTATATTGGAAAATCATATACGATACCATATTCAGAGCCACGCTGCCACCGGGATGCAGCATAATAGGATACGCCGACGACACGTTATTGATCTCAACGGCCGCCCAATATAAACGGTTAAAAAGCGTAACGAATACTGCACTCGAAACGTTAATCGCGTGGGGGCGCGAGTTTAAACTCGAATTTAACGGGAGTAAGTCAGAAGGGGTATTTTACGGTAAACACGTAAACCAGCAGAAACCGTCGTTCAGGTTGGGTAACGAAAGAATTCGCTGCAAAGAGTTTATCAAATATCTAGGCGTCCTGATAGATAACAGGTTAAATTGGAAAGAACACGTTAAATACGCGAGCGCGAAAGGTAAACAAATAGGGAACAAGATAGGCGCGGCCGCGAAATTAACCTGGGGCATCAAGGGAGCGGCACTTAAAACCATATACGAAGGCGCGATACAGCCGGCCGTATTATACGGAGCGGAAATATGGGGTGAAAGACTAGGCGTCAAAGAGCGGAATAAACTTTTAAGCGCACAGAGAACGATGGCCGTAAAGACGGCCCGGGCGTACAGAACGGTTTCGACCGAAGGCGTGCTAGTCTTAAGCACGTTATTGCCGATTGATTTTTTGTTACAGGACGAACGCGGCCGTACAGCGGCCCGAAGAGGCGGAAGGGCAAGCGGGAGAGTACTCGACGAGCTGGGATACGTAAACAGAACGGCCGAAACGAGGGTCGACGCCGGCGAACTGGGGCATCCGGCCGACGTGACTTCATCTTCCGACTTTCACATCGGAGAGGAGGGAGCGGCCGACGTCAGGTGCTACACGGACGGCTCGGCATCGGAAGGGGGAACGGGAGCGGCGTACGTAATATACCGAGACGGGAGGGAAATAGCCAGCGGCGGAGCGAGGCTCGACGAGGGTTGCAGCAACTTCCAGGGCGAGCTGGTCGCGATCGTCGAGGCCCTAAGATACGCGCTGGAACATCTTCGAGACGTTCCGGAAATATCCATCTTGTCGGACAGCAAAGCCGCACTGCTCGC
Source organism: Vesta saturnalis (assembly GCA_036346205.1). Lineage (NCBI taxonomy): Eukaryota > Metazoa > Arthropoda > Insecta > Coleoptera > Lampyridae > Vesta > Vesta saturnalis. The sequence continues at coordinate 813,968 of JARFJB010002146.1, read as the reverse complement.
TCTGACAAACGTCGCCAGGCCTACCGAACTCGTGGCGGAGGCCTGGCGGCTGTTACGTCGGGTAGCGGCGGTGTCGGCCGTCAAGCTGCATTGGGTGAAGGCACACGCCGGAAACCCCGGAAACGAGAGGGCAGACTGGCTCGCAAAGGAAGCTGCGAGGGACGACAACGCGCGGATCGCCTACGCCAAGATTCCGATGACCACGGTGAAGAGGTTATTGTCGAAAAGGACAATGGAGAGATGGCAGGGAAGATGGACCGGCGCGGCTACCGGCCGCTTAACCTTCAGGTTTCTACCGGACGTCGCACAGAGGATATTTACTGCACCCGAGTTGGACCCCTTTACAGTCCAGCTCGTAACGGGGCACGGCGGAACCGGAAGTTACCTAAAAAGATTCGGGAAGACCGAAGACGAACGGTGTGCGTGCGGGCACGCCACCGAAGACTCCGGTCACATATTTTCGATTGTGAGATCGAGGAAGGCGCTAGAAGGTTGGCGGACGCGAGACTGGTCGGCGCGGGCCTACGGTGGCCACAAGCGTGGGAGGAAATCACGGCGATGGCGGGCGAACGGGAATGGTGGACGGAACTATCTAAATTCGCGAAACAAGTGCAGAGACTTAAACCGAACGTTGCGCGAGTAGTGTAATCCGGGTCGTTATTACTAAAATCGCGTCTTTTTACCTATTGTGACACATCACCGATTATGACTTTATTACCGATTGGGACAATATAAAAACCCGGATTTGACAGTGGCGGGCGCGCGTGCGGCATCAAGTTTCCTAGTGTCGCGCGCAAACTACGTTAAGGACCACCGGATCTAAATTACGTTCCGGTGTTAGAGTAGGCCCCCTCGGAAGAGAGGCGGAAGAAACGGATCCCCGATAACCACGTAAAGGTCTTGCGAATGGTTGCCGTGGGTGGGATGCGGGGTGGAAGAAGCCGCAGGTCGGTGCGGACCTTGCGTCAACCGGATGTCGCTCGTAAGGAAACGACGGGCGAACGAAGGTCCATCCACGGCATCGTTTCGGGTCAAGTGGAAGTTGCCAAGTTTTTTATTGGACGTCGCCGACCTTCCGAGGGCAGCGAATCGACGGGAAGGAGTAGCGAATAAGGACCACCGGAGCAGCCACGGAGTCGGAGCGACGTGGGGGCGACGGTGTTAGTGAAAGTGCTAGTGCTAGTGACCGCGAGTGACAGTGTTTATCCTGCGGAAATGACGGAAAAGTGCTAGTACTTGAGTAGGTTTGACCGGACGCAAGCTTCACTTGCGTACAGTCGACGCGTTTCCTTCAAGGGAAAGCGTCGACTTAGATAAGTAGCGTCGAGGGCGCGAGCTTCACTCGCGTACAGGCGGCGTCCTTTCCGGCGACGGAGACGATAAGCTCCGTCGCCGGAAACGGCGCGTACCTTATGCATGTATGGGTGCGGGCCTCACTCGCACACAGGGACCGCGGTCGCCGACTGTATCCGGCGAACGCGGACCCTTAGAGGTATCCCTCGAGGGCGCGGGCCTCACTCGCGTACAGGAGTTGCGGCCGCCGACTGTAGCCGGCGTATGCAAATTCTTAGCCTTCCGGGCACGGGCTTCACTCGTGCACAGATGCCGCCGTTCTCGGTTCACCGAGAGCGGCGGAATCTTAGGGAGTACGGAACGGGTACGACACCAGTCGTGCGCAGGCACCTTCCTTTCGCCGCCTGCCACCGAAAGGAAGGTGTTCTTAGTTAGCGTAAACTAACACGGGCGTGGCTCGTGTATGATACCTTTGATTTTCTAGTTTCGGCGAAATCAGGGGTATCCTAGTTAAGTAGTTTTAAAACACGTAGATTAAGTAACTAAAACGGGCGAAGGCTTCACCGTCGCACAAATTTTCTTCTCCCCGCTCCAACTCTGGGAGAAGGAAGTTTTAATAGAATAAGCGTAAGGAAATGGACGCGAGTTGCGCTCGCGTACAGCCGCCCCTAACCACTACGTGGAACAAGGGCGGTTTACTTAGAATTAGGAACTAACATTAATTTAAAAAGTGGGCACGGGCATCACTCGTGCACAGATGATTGGGTCGACGGCTGCGTCCGGAAACCCAAGATTCTTAGTTAGATCGTAAGATAGTTTTTAAGAAATAGGAACGGGGCGTCGGAATAGCCGCCGCTCGGACGCCAAATAGCGTCCTAATTAAGAAATTAGGGAAAGGGCGCGGTGTTAGACCGCGTACAGGTGTCATGTGACACCTCTAGGTAAGGAACAAACAAATAGGGCGGGACGCGGCAGCCCGCGTACAACCTGCATCTGCGCAGGTTTAAAATAAATTTAAGTTAGGAACAGGTGGCTGCAGGAATAACCGGCGGACAGCTACCGGTGGGTGGCTTAGTTAAAATAAGAACGTAGGAACGGACGTAGGATTAGCTTACGTACAGATGCGATGGCCGCATCTTAGATAATGCAACATAGGGCGGGTACGGAATAGCTCGTACACAGGCACCTGCGGAGTCCTTAATTAAAGGATGAGGGAATAGCCCGAGTACAGATGAGGAGCCGCCGCCTCGGCGACGACTCCAACATCTTAATATAGGTAACACGAGGGAGGAGGCAAGCGGAGCAGCGTGTTTTTATTTGACTCAGGATTGCTTGCACAGGGTTTCACACTACCCCGGAGCTCGGCGAGCCTCTTCCCTACCCTAGTTAAGGTGCATTGTTAATGACACGGGAATGTAAGCATTTCTACAGGGCGTTGATTGTACACCTGGAGGAATGTCGATAAAATACTATTTGTAAAATATCGATTATGGGCAAATAAATATATATTGAATTGAAAAAAATTGAATTGTACTTATGGACATCCGGTAGATTGAGGAACTCTGCTATTATCCTCGGCATTTTGCCTAAGGTGTTTTTCCCAACAGTCTGAGCACTACATTTGCCATTATGATACGACAAAAACAAGCTGTCAATTTTAGTATGTTCCGGTCGTAATGCTGCATATTTTCGGTACAAAGAGAGGTAATCAACCAATCCATCGCTTGGTACAATTGTAAATTGCCTCGAAGTATAAGTTTTGGTTTTTTTGATCTTCACTAATAGCACTGATCCCTCAGTTGTTACGTCCTGTACAGCCAAATCGTGCAGTTCTTCGCGACGACTAGCTCCAAAAATACCAAAGGCTGTGACAACCTATAAAACACAATAATTTTTATAATGAGAATTGGAAAAAAAAACTAAAATCGTTATACCTTAACTAACAAGTACGTATGATAAGGCGCCTTCAACATGAATTCTTCAATTTGATGCCGTTGCAATACATAGGATTTTTTAGCTTGATCACCTACAGAATTATTCTTCATGAATTCTGTGAGCATGGAAAAACGAGATATATCAACATCTTCCTTCAACTTGAACATCTTTTTCAATTTAGAATATAAACACCACAGTGACGACGGCTTATAGATCTTTGACTGCAAAAATAGATATTTATTGAATAGAGATAATTGACTAATGTATATATACAATCCCTTACCATTTGAGACAAGTATACCATCACAACTTTTTCATCACATTTTGTGGACACATTTTTTGTGCTCCGCCACGCGCAAAACTTTTCGTACTCTTTTATATATAAATATTTCGATCTACTTGGAATTATTTTTGCCTGGGAGGCCTCAAATTCATCTAAAATTTCTTGTGAATAAGTTTTTGCGTTTTCACTTTCCATTTTAGAATGCAAATTATTTACAAACAAACAGTACCTTAGCAACAATTTAGCAATATCACAGTATCTTAGTAACAACAAATTAGCCTACTGTCGACTTTATTTCACTGCATTTGCATTTAAAAACTTGCCGAAAATACTGAATCTTTTTAATATTTTGTTCCAGTTTCATGGTGCAAAATAAAATAAAACATCGTATGTACCACGGGCATAATTATCTTACAGAGGTAGTTATTGAGGTATGTTAGACCATTGTTTTCGGTGACAGACAACAAATATTATTCACAAGTGAGCTAAAATAATCACAAGTGAATAAGTTTGATAACTGTCAGTTGTAATTAAATTCATTTTTATTAATTTCGTGCAAATCAATAAAAATTATGAAAAAAATAATGAATTGTTTATTTCATAACTATAACCGCCGTTGGTAACTACGAAATATAATGCATACGATACAATTTTTGTAGGCGAACATTAAGGTATTTGTTTGAAAGAAATTAATTTCTTTGATGCACCTGTAAGATAAAACGTTGTATGTCACACATGATCGAAATGCCATTTATAATATAGTATATAGTTAGTCGCAATTACGTGCGTTACCAAGACTCACCGCGTGGTCACCCGATCGAACCTCAGCTATATATATATATATATATATATATATATATATATATATATATATATATATATATATATTACGTCCAATCGCTCTAATTAGTACAGTAAAATGTGTGTATGTAACTAATATATAGAAGTGCATAGATTAATTATCTTAAAATATGATAAACCCTTAAAGTAAGCCATAGGAATAACGAATTAAACATAAAATTGATATATAAACCATTAACATGTGAAACATAAAAGAACAAGAAATAAAAATACAAAAGGTGAATCTCATCCAAAAGAGCTGACTTAAAGACAGTACTTGTTGCATTTCTACATTGAATTATCAGACTCATGAATTGTTTAATGAAGTCCTCACTTTGAAGATGAAGCTGAAAGCTCAAAATATAGATTATTTAACCCCCTCATAGTTTACAACTTTGTATTTTTACACTAATGCAACTCCTATTAGTTTTAGTTCAAAATTATTCCGCGCACTTGTCTCCTGGAGATCTTGTCACACATTTGTTAGGGTCTCAAGTTGATAATACTATAGAACATGTGTTCAATGGAACGACAGTAGGTTGGGACTTTCAAACAACTGTAACCATAAGATTGTCCGTGTCCGTGTCCGTGTCCGTGTCTGTGTCCGTATCCGCGTCCTTGCCCGTGTCCGTGTCCGTGTCCGTGTCCGTGTCGGTGTCGATGCCTGCATCTGCGTCTGCGTCTGCGTCTGCGTCTGCGTCTGCGTCTGCGTCTGCGTCTGCGTCTGCGTCTGCGTCTGCGTCTGCGTCTGCGTCTGCGTCTGCGTCTGCGTCTGCGTCTGCGTCTGCGTCTGCGTCTGCGTCTGCGTCCGCGTCCGCGTCCGTGTCGTCTGTGTCTGTGTCTGTGTCTGTGTCTGTGTCTGTGTCTGTGTCTGTGTCTGTGTCTGTGTCTGTGTCTGTGTCTGTGTCTGTGTCTGTGTCTGTGTCTGTGTCTGTTTTTATGTATGTGTCTGGGTCTGTGTTTGTGTCTGTGGCTGTATCTGTGTCCGTGTCCGTGTCCGTATCCGTGTCCATGTCCGTGTCCGTGTCCGTGTCTGTGTCCAAATATTTCTAAAGTTTGTTGATGGGATGTGGTGGGGTATTTTTAAGGCTACAAACCTAAAATATTTACACTTACATCACAAAATTTAGAGAGAGCAATTTATATCAAAGTCGCATTTTTTTAATAGAAATCCTGTAAATTATTGCATATTTGAATTCCTTGGTCAATTCTAGTGACTTCATGTATCACACATGGTACCTAAAACAAATCATTTATTTTAGCTTATCTGGACCTTTTGCGTAGAATGTTCAGAGGTCCTCCTCTCCAGTCATTATTATCTCGTTGGGGTTGTGCTGTTTTGTATAATTCTATAGTTTATAATCATGAAATGTGGTTATTTTTGGTGTAAAAAAAGAAAAAACGAATTTTGATATTTTTGAATATTTGTGCTATTTAAATTGGTTTGAGTGTGAGTGTTGTTTACTTTGGTTTAGCGTGGTAATCACAAAAGTTAGAAGGCCATGATTCTGCGATGTTACTGGTCATGAAATGTACAAAAGTAGACAGCATTATCAAATCCGAATTCTTCTTGTGTTTAGTGAAATTACTTTGTCAACTTAGAAAATTTCAATCAATTGTAACTTAATTTTATTCAAATAAAATGCCCATTTTTTCATTTTTGCATCAAATGCAGAATTTTTTTACCTTTATAGCGATATAAATTTGTCGGTACCTATCGTCGGTAGATTTATTTTAATTTCTTAATTTCTGATTCATTTCCTGTATTCTTCAATTTTCAGTTTCTATGAGTAACTAGCAGGCTGTGAACGATAAACCAACTCTGTCACTTTAACTTTACTTTGCCGTTAGGTGGTTCGTGCTCTTTTTTCTGGTTTGAGCTTTTTTTTGGGTAGTTAACATTAAATTTAACTTTTAAAAATGGGTAGTTTTTCTCAAATTATTGATATGGTGTTTATTCTTGGAGAATGTTCTAGAATTTCGTTTCTAGCGAGTCGAGTGTACAAAGCAAAATATCCTAACCGGGAACGTCATCCAAGGGAAGAATCATTCAAAAATATGTTAGAAAGACTTATTCCAACAGGAAGAAAACCAGAAAAGAATTAATCCTGTGTCGAAAGAAGATAATCAATTCAATATTTTAACTGCAGTAATAGAAAATCCTCATGCGAGTACACTGCAACTCGAAAGATATCTTCAAGTAAATAGAACATCTGTCATAAGAATAATTGAAAAAAAAACTAATTTCATGCTTATCATATCCAACTATATCAAGAGTTCAAGGAGACCAATTTTCAAAACAGGATTAATTTTTGAAATTGGGGAGAATAAACGTTAAATGAAGATCTACAATTTCTGGATAAGGTCATGTTTACGAGACCATCTTCAACCGCAATAGAATTGTTAACCAGCACAATTTTCATTATTACTCAGATGAAAACCCTCACTATTTCCGAGTTCATAGTCAAGATAAATCGTCGATTAATGTTTGGGCAGGGATATTTGGTACTTTAGTTGTTGGTCCCTTTACCTTCGACGGTATTCTAAATTCGAATTTATACTTGCATTTCCTCCATAATAGATTATTTGGACTCCTTAAAGATGTAACGCTCGCTCAAGTCAGGCTCATGTATTTTAGCAAAATGGTGCCCCTCCAAACCAGTGAATGGTTTAATAATACATTTGTTGAAAATTGGACAGGATGGAATCGACCCATACAATGGCCAGCAAGATCTCCAGACATTGATTTCTTTTTGTGGGGGTACTTCAAGAAAAAAATGTATGCTAGCAACTAACTAACTACCAACCACTGCGGAAGATATGAAAAATAGAACCCGAAACGTTTTCGCAACCATCAACGCAGTGATGTTAAATAAGGTTAAAAGTTCTTTTCGTCGTACAATCCAAATTTGCTTAGAACAAGGTGTTAGACATTTTGAACATTTATTAAATTTATTTTTATTTTTATTTTAGCTGGTAATTTTGTTTGTTGCGTTTATGCGTTTTTTCTATTTAATAAATAATGTTTTATAATGTGAATTGTTTTTTGTTTATTTCCACGGGTTACTAGATAGTAAAAACTAAAAATTGAAAAATACAAGAAATTAATCAGAAATTGTGAAATTAAAAGAAATCTAACGACATATTTATATTGTTAGAAAGGTAAAAAAATTCAGTGTTTGATGCAAAAATGAGAAAATGGCCGTTCCGTTTGAAAAAATCAAGTTACCATTGATTGAAATTTTCTAAATTAACAAAGTAATTTCTCCAAACACAAGAAGAATTCGGATTTGACCGTGCGGTCTACGCTAGTCAATTTCATGTCTAGTAACATCGCGGAGTCATGGCCTTCTAAGTTTTGTAATCACATCGATATTTAATTTTTTTCGGACATCAGCTTTTCGTAAAAATGACGAATTGAGGATAAACGATTCGTTTTAGATACCATGTGTGATACATAAAGTCGCACTAGAATTGACCAAGGAATCCAAATATTCAATAACATACACGGAGTTCCATTTAAAAATGCAACTTTGGTATAAATAGCCCTGTATAAACTTTGCGCTTCAATTGAAAATATTTTAGGTTTGTAGCCTTAAGGATACTACACCACATACCATCAACAAGCTTTAGAAATATTCCTTAATAAACCTACAATCTTCCACCGATGCACTATTGGTCCACTCTGCATATGTATATACAGGGTGTCCCAAAATTAATGGTACACAGAGCTCCACTAAATTCCTTACAAGAAAATACGTCGTTTGAACCCAACATGCTTTAGTCCATAAGTTGATATTTACTGAGGGGTGTTTGTTGTAATGAAAAATGATAATTATTGTTAAAACATTACACATATTAAATTACAAGAAAAACTACTAAAGCAAATTTTCAACATGGCCTCCATTTACATCAATACACTTTGCTAAGCGTTTAATGAGTGATTGTCTTATATTAAAAAATATTTATTCTTTCGTGGCCAAAACATTTGCAGCGTTTACGATTTTTTGCCATAGTTCAGCCCGTGTATTTATCACGGCGTTGTAAAGTTTTGTTTTGAGATCGCTCCTATCACAAAAATTCAACGGTTTAAAATCAAGACTACGTGCGGGAACAGACTGCCACGTCCTATATATACTGCTATGGATAAATGGGCACGGGCACCATCCTGCATAAACTACATGTTTTGTCTAACATCTAATGGCAAATCATGCAGAAGATTAAAAAAGTCATGTTGCAAAAAATCCATTAAGTGTTTCCGGCAATTCAATAAGGCCTAATATGTGATCTCCAATAATACCACACCAGACATTTATTTTAAATTCGTGCTGGAAACGACGTTCTCTTGCGCATGCGGGTTTGCATTGTCTTATACGAGTTTATTTCTAAAGTTAAAAACACCGATACGAGTAAACGTAGCTTCCTCGCAAAATAGCAGTTTGCTTAAAAACATAGGATCGGTATTTTGCATGTACAGGAACATGCGACACAAACGTACTCTAGTTGCGAGATCTCCGGGTAATAAGTTTTGTACAGGTGTAAAGCGAAACGGTTTAAGTTCTTAAATGGGGAACATCCTATGAACTGATTATTTATTTATACCAGTAGCGGCATTCATACATAGTCGTACTATACATGATCTAATTACATACACCAAATTAAATCGATAAATGTCATCAGTACTTACGATTTTGTTTCATAAAACTCCATCTACTAGGTTTTTAACGTTGTACTATTTATTAAGTTTTTCCTTACAACTGAGAAACACCCGTATCTCATTAAATATCAACTTTTGGACTAAAGCATGTTGGGTTCAATCGACTTATTTTCTTGTAAGGAATCTACTAATGCTCTGTGTCCCATTAATTTTGGGACACCCATATATATATATATATATATATATATATATATATATATATATATATATATATATATATATATATATATATTGCGTAGTGATTCTAGACCCAAAAATAAGAAAAAAGTTCATATAAACCCAGGTCCGGAAACGCTTCATTTAGGACCTACAGGGTGTAAAAAAAATTTATTTTCCTCGGTTTTATGGCGATATTTTGCGAACAAATTTGAATATGGTCCTGAAATTTGGAGCACGGGGGTTTTTGTGGTCAAGAAACTTAAATATTTTATTGATTTTTATGCTGCCTGCAGATGGCGCCATCTACAGTGGTATGCTAAAAGTAAATTGGCCTTAACTTTTTTACCACCCGGTATATTAACGTTCCGTTACAGGTTAACCGTCCATACAGGTATAACGAAATAGAAGTAGAAAGGACTTTTTGCAATCAGCTTTCTTCTAAAGCAAACCATACATCCAAATACATACATTTACTTTTTTTCCCTAGTTTTGTTTGTCAAGGGGTTTAGTGTAAGACGTATGATCTCGTATAAATTTGGGCGTCGTAGGACTAGACGTTCGAGTTTATAATTTGTAAGTACAGTGACTTTGAAATGTCTATGACTACGATTCGTTTCAACCGCGTCAATATGAATTTCTTCAGGTAGTAGGACCTTGGAAATGTGGGTTCTTGGAAATGTGGTTCTAGAACTCTCCTACCTTCTTTTTTATTATGAGATGTAAAATAAGCAGTTCAAAAGGCCTTGAAGTATGTTACTTCAAAAAATTGCTAATTGATTAACTATATGCGCAAATAGTGAAGGAACAGCTTCACGTGGACAAGAAATTGATTAAGGTTTAAAAATTATTATTAATTTTACTAAATACATAAATAAAAAGTTTACCTCGAGTAGGATTTGAACCTACGACCTGTACTTTGCTAGAGTACCATAACCATCTGCGCCATCGAGATTCAAGCCCCAATCGATGCAAACTTTGTCTTTATGTATGTAGAACTGTAAATTCTAAATATAATGAGATTACAATCATAAAGACAAAGTTTGCGTCGATTGGGTCTTGAATCTCGATGGCGCAGATGGTTACCGCGGTACTCTAGCAAAGAACAGGTCGTAGGTTCAAATCCTACTCGAGGTAAATTTTTTTTATGTATTTAATAGAATTAATAATAATTCTTAATTACATGTTTACCTTAGAACTTATTCGTTCATACCAAAACTTATAATAAATGATTAAGGTTTAATTAAATACATATTAACTAATACAGTTTTTTATTTTGTTATGAATATGACTGTATTATTTTTTGGTGCTTTAAAAATATAGATGTTTACGAATAATTATAACCACAGGTCTCTTAAATTTGTTAAAATATTGTTAAAAAAAGCAATACTTTTGGATTTCAAGATATTTTTGAACCAGGAAAAGGATTTATTGTTCCACAGGTTTAGGACATGACATTAAATGATTGAAGTGGTTTAGAAGATAGTAGGTAATTGACAATTAGCAATGGTTACCTGCAACGGACAATTAATAAACTGAGAAAGAGTAACTAGATCTTAACAGTAAATACATTCTAACCTAATAATTCTTACATCCTGCAATTACCTACTTAAATTAAATCTTCTCAATAAAAGCATTTTTAAAACGGATCTAGGCTAATTTTCACAAAAATTGTTATTTATTAACATTATGTCTATATTACACTATTGTACACTTTGTTTAGCCTGGTTTAATTTTCAAAAACACAGTTTAACAAAAAATATAAGAGGTATATAAATTTAAAAAAGGATACAGGGCAACGATATCTATTTATTGTAATGTATTACATTTATTTGTGTCAATGACAGATAATTAAGACATATTTACCATTTCCCTTTATTATTTTTAGTTTTCTTTAATCTTGTATTATTTTTTATTCTATAAATGTTGACAAAGAACACACCAATAACTTTATTGTTATTTAAATGATAATTCTTTACAACCATTCTGCTGTTACTCCAGTGCCGGATTTAGATGTTTTCCGCATCAAATTATAAACTCCTTTTAATTAGAGTATTTATGATTATAACCTAGTACCTACTATACCTCAACGTCATACCGAGGAATCTAATTTTTACGCCAAACGCAAGGGTATAGAGCATATGTTCCCAACCTTTTATGGACTACCGCCCCCTTTACAAGAAAAAAAAACAATTTCAACGCCCCCTTTTACATAATAGTTAATTATACCAATTTTATATGCCTGTCTATTATTTATTAATAATCACAAATTAAAAATTGATTCTCTCTCTCTAATCGCGATGCTCGTGGTCGTGGCAGAAGGTCGTGATTATTAATTAATTAAAAATACAAAAACATGTTATAATAAAAACATTTAATTCAGACAAAGACCATACAAAGTGTTAGAACAAAATTATAACTTAACCAACAAATGCAAGACAATACAAATACACAAAGCTGGAGAGCCCCGCACTGGGGCACTGCACAAAGGCAAAGACAAGACGATTAATCAAAATTAGTAAAAACAAATATAATAAAAAAACAAAATTCAATAACAAACATAAATATCAAAGAGATGGTTGGGGCTGGTGGAGTTTTAACAATTTGTTAATGTCGGGTTTCAATTTAGTTAACGTCAGTCGCAAATCACCACGCTCATTGATCTGCAGTCTATTCCTTTTCTTCGACAGTAAATTAGCTAGTACACTGAACCCACGCTCAGCCAAATATGATGAAAGAAACGCAATTAAAAATTTCTGTACTATTTCCCACAATCCGGAGTGGAGAGCTGATATTGATTTTTCGAGCCAGAACTCTTGGTGTCCATTTCTGAATGTTACTTCTAATTCTTGATTAGTTGTGAGTTCTACGAGTTCTTCTTGTAAATTTGATGATTTTGTTGTATTTGCATTTGCGAAAGGGTCTAAAGCTCAGCTTGGTATATTCATATTTAAAATATCCTGGGATCGCTGTGTAAAATCAGCATGAAGAGCGTCCAGGTGTTGGCAGTAAGTAAATAAATATTTCTGTTTTACCGACAATGTCGCAAATTGGCTGTATTCTCCTCTTCCTCGATTTCGTTTGAATAGAAGAAGTTTTCCCACAAAAGCAGCTATGACGTTTTTAGTTTTTATTAAATTCAACTCATCACCTTGCAATTGTAAATTAACGTCATTAAATATTTTAAAAAGGTTTGTCAAATAACCGATGTCATTTTTGGACGCAATCAAGTTTCCGCGCAGTTCATCATCTCTGTTTTCAAGGAAGTCCCGTCCTGAGTCAAATGGATTGAAAAAGCGATCCAGACAAACGCCTTTCGAGAGCCATCTTACTTCTGTGTGCAACAGCAAGCGATTATAGTCTTCATCATTTTCACTACAAAGTTTCCCAAATAATCTGTCATTTAATGAATTGCTTCTTATCTTGTTGACTGCTCTAATAACGTAATGGAGCGACGTATGCGGACGTTCATTAAGATTTTTTGCAACCAAGTGCTGACGATTAATAACACAATGTACAGCGAGTACATTTGGTACTGCTTGTTTTAAATGCGCCATGAAACCGTTATGACGCTCTGTCATTGCTGGAGCACCATCTGTAGCAACTGATAAAATATTTTGAATAGGAATTTCTTTCTCTTGAAAAAAAACGTGCATGGTATTAAATATGGATTCTCCCTTTGTATCGGTTTCCAAATTTTTTACAAATAATAACTCTTGACAATTTTTTTCTTCTTTTATAAATCGGACGTAAGCCAAGAGTAGTGCTTCGTTATTTGGTTAAGTTGATTCATCGAGTTGAATGGAAAATTTGGAAGTTTTTAATTAATTACCTAATGATAGTTCAACGTCTTAAGCCATTTCATCTATTCCTCTTTGCACTGTATTATTACTCAAAGGAATTGTTTTTATGATGCCTGATGGCGTCTTATGTTGAAGAACAGTTTCGATTACCTCTTTGACTGCCAGCATTATTAATTCCTCGCCAATTGTCTGTGATTTTCCCGGTTTTGCGATTAATAAGGAAATATTATATGAAGGTCGTAGTCCATCATCTTCTTGTTTAGAACACGATGCAAAAAGGTTTGATATAGTTGACTGTTTTAAATATTTCTTTTCAAGTTCTTAAAAATAGGATAAATCTTTGTCCTTTTTATCAGCATGTATTTTATTCATGTGCTCTTGGATCCTAGAAGGCTTCATGGCTTCATTTGAAAAAACTGTTTGACAAATCAAACACATAGGTTTGTTGGAGATAGCGTAAATCCATATTTCAAATACTCAATACTGTATTGCCGACATTTCTTCTTAGTTTCAGACATTTTGGAATTCACAATTTGATACGATTTCAATACATTAACTTTTCAACCGATTTATAGAAAGTTATAAAGCTAATGGCTATAATGACTTCTTTACTTTATCAGTCATGCACGAGTATGGATTACTGACGAAGCACACTAAAACAATAAGACACTAGAAGAGCTATCCTTGCCTTTTAAAGATTTGATTTCGAGCACGCAACAACTTGTATGCCTTTGTTTGTTTGCGGTGCCCCGGTGCACTTGTTCTGCAAACAGGTTATTCAAGTTTCCGTATTTTTGTTGAAACATTGTTGATTGCGCAAATCAAGTCTTTACTTACCAACTTGCATAGACTTGTTACCGACAGTCCTAAACCGAATCAATTAGTTTATACTTAATGCTTATTTAAATGTTTTAATGTTTATTTACTTTTACGCTATAATAATAAGATAAACATTTTAGACGGCCAGATAAGATGCTTTTTTTATGAAAATAGAGGTATGTATTTTCAAAGTATTTTATTACATTACCCTTTAAGTTCAAGTGCTCGCAAGGCGCCTATCAAGCTCCAGACAATCTTTAAACCTCTATACCGTTCTTAATAATTTGTTTAACAATTTATCCGCCTATGTATTCCTCAATTACATATTCATGAACATGGAAAACCTGCTATGACCATATATATATATATATATATATATATATATATATATATATATATATATATATATATATATATATATATATATATATATATATATATATTGTTAAGTGTTTACTAATAAATACAAAAAGATAACGGTGCGCAATGTGGCACTTGAGAGGTGCCTTGCGAGCAGTTACACTGGTAGAATTTCTCGTAACAAATATAATAATAATAATAATAATCCCCTCCAAAGGATACACCTTGTCGTGGTGGGGGGGCTCAGTAGCCACTGTTGCCAGCAGTGGTGAAGCTAAGTATCCTGACCCTCGTTTGTCTTTGTCATATTGATTGTACTGGTCTCTCTGTCTTTTGTTTTACGTCTTGGGGACCTTGCCCCGTTAACAAAGGCGAATATAAGGTGTAATGCGAACCGTGCCGAGATATGAATGGCCATACGTGACTTGGTCTTGAACGGTGCCCTCCGGATACCTGCCGACCTCCGGTTGTAACTAGGCTTACTGTGGTATGGTGCACTGCCATGGCTGACTTGTATTTCATCCCTTCTCGTGGGAACTGTATGTCTGTTTCTTGTAACCCTTTAGAGGACCCATCTTCTGAAATGGGCGCTGTTGGCAACCAGCGTAATAAAAGTGCCAATAGTGCGAGTGAGGATTTTCCGCCGCTCCCACGTATAGGTGCCAGTGAGAAGGACTCCGTACCCCGGTTCCTGGTACTAAAAAGGAAGGAAGGAGATTTTACCACCGTAAGTCCCTTCCTAATAAGCAAAGTCATATATGGTTTGATAGGACAAGTTAAAGATATGAAGAAAGTTAAAGGTGACTTGTTAGTCGAAACTGTATCGAGTAAACAGTCGAAACAATTGATGAAATGCCAGCATGTTGGAGAGTACGAAATAGAGGTCGTGCCTCATGCGGCTTTAAATACTTCTAAGGGTGTGGTTTTCTGTAAGGATTTGCTAAATTGCTCCATTGATGAAATCAAAGAGAATTTAAAAAGCCAAGGTGTGATCGAGGTAAGAAGGATAAGGACAAGACGTGATGGACAATTTGTAGATACCGCAAATCATGTACTAACCTTCAATGTCCCAAAACTACCTAGAACGATCCAAGCTGCATTCTATCCGCTAGAAGTTCGTCCCTACATTCCAAACCCACTGAGGTGTTTTAACTGTCAGAGGTATGGACATTCATCAGTTAATTGCAAACAGGACAAGAGGTGTGTATGCGGGAAACCCCCACACGATGGTACCGCCTGTGAAGTGCCCATTACCTGTCCAAATTGCCAAGGACCCCATAAGCCAATCACTAAAACCTGCCCAGTGTTTCAGCAGGAAATGAAAATTCAGGAGGTCAAGGTGGTACATAGGCTTTCCTACATGGACGCAAAAAGGAAGGTTGACACCTTCGTAACTCCCAGCACTTTATTTGCCCAGGTCGCTTCAGCATCCTCACCCGTGCCTGTCCAATCGATTGGCCCTGAAATTAGACAGATTATTAAAGAGGAGATGCAAGCGTTAATGCGTATAATTACCACGAAACAGAGCACTGAATCGTATTCTGGGTCTGTTTTACCCTTAACTAAACCAGCCGTGAGTGTCTTTAATCCCTTTTCTGCTCCTACGACGTCTTCCGAAATAGAAAATATGGACGCAGAGACGCGGGGCGCTAAACGTAAAACGTCGGTCGCCAGATCTCAATCCAGAGATTCAAGTATCACTTCTTTGGGCGAGGTAACTGTGGCCGAGGCGAAACAAGAAAAGAAGAAGAAGGGATGGCCTAAAGGGAAGCCCAGAAATTGCCGTCCAGCGGAGGCGTGTACAAGCTAAGATACTTTTGTGATATACCAATCTGTGATATTATTATAAAGACACCTGTTATTTTCTGTGATATATTTCCATCTGTGATATTTTGTTACAATTACTTTTTTCTGTGATATATATGTTTGTTTGTCTTAACACGTTCAACTGTCAATGTTATTTTTACATATAGATCTATTTATTTATTTATTTATTTATTTATTCACCAACAATGGACACTGTCATTCAGTGGAACTGTAATGGAGTCGTTCAAAAGTACTGTGACCTGAAGACAATATTGACAGACCAGCAACCGATATGTGTGTGTATACAAGAGACACATCTAAATCACGGTCAACCGTATGGGTTGAGAGGTTATAGTATTGTAAGGAAAGATGACTATGTAAACTTTAGGGCTCGAGGGGGGGTTGCCATACTGACTAGATATAATACTGTATCTAAGCCGATACCTCTAAACACTCCGCTACAGGCGGTAGCGGTTCGGCTATCGCATCCGATTGTCCTGACTGTATGCAGTCTGTACCTCCCAAGGGACGATTGGGAAGCGGAAGACCTAGAACAGCTGGTGGATTAGTTACCGGTCCCGTTCCTACTGGTAGGGGATTTTAACGCACATAGTCCCCTATGGGGTTCGGAATTCAGAGACAGTAGAGGTGGAAAGGTAGAAAAACTACTTGAGCGGGACGATATTACTTTATTAAACACGGGTGCTCCTACCTTTTTCAACTCTAGATCCCGTAATTTCCACGCTATCGACCTTGCCCTCGCTTCACCGCTTTTAGCGACTCGTTTTGGTTGGGAACCCCTTGATGACCTCCACAACAGCGATCATTTCCCTATCCTCATTGAAACGTACACCCGTAGATCTCCCGTTACCACTACCCCTAGATGGAGCCTGGAAAGGGCAGATTGGTCCCTGTTTAAGGAAGAAATGTCTAGGGACATGAATCCATACGCTTTCCTATCCCAAGGGGTACAAATAATAACAGATGCCATTATACGTGCGGCAAAAGTCTCAATTCCAGAGATGGGAGGTCAAAGTTTCGTAAGGAAGGTTCCTGGTGGTGCCCGGAGGTGAGAGACGCAACTAGAAATAAGAAAAAGGCCTTTAATGTGTTTCGTCGTCGTCCCACCTCTACGAATTTAGTCGCATTCAAACGAACGAGGGCGATTGCCAGGCGTAAAATCTTGGACTGCAAACGTGCATCTTGGAACGAGTACGTTTCAACGATCGGTCCGAGCACGTCCACGTCTGAAGTATGGCGGAGGATAAGGGCTATAGCGATCGGGAAAGGTAGCGACACCCTAAAATACATTAGAATGCCGGACGGCATTATAACTGACACACCTGAATGCATTGCCGAAACCATCGCGGATCAGTTTGAGGAAGCATGCAGTTCTGAAAATTACCAGTCACCCTTCCGGGAAAGTAAGAGAGACCGTGAGAATCCTCTCGACTTCCGTAACGACAGCATTTCCTAGTACCCTGGAAGGTGGAAGATGACCCGTACGAGGAAAGATGCAAGGGTGCGGTGCGTCGGAGCGCTCGGTAAGGAAAGGCTTGCGAACAGGCCTAGGACGTTCGGGTAAGGAAGGTCCATTAGGACGTCGCCTGGAGGTTGCAGGAGTTCTGGACGGGGGGAGCGGAAGGCCATCCGACGGAGCAGCGAGTCGGCGAGTGGGGCGACGGTGTAATGAAGTCCAGTCAGGACCGGGTGACGTTCGGAAGTGCGAATTATGAGGTGCTACTGCACGAAGTGAGCGTACATGGATACGGAAAGCACGCGAGCTAGAGTGCGTCGAGGAGCGCGACTTACGCGTACAGGGCGGCGTCGTGCGGAAGGTAGTCGACGTAAAGGCGTCCTGTATGCGGAAGCGGGCTCATGCTACCTGGGGATACGGTCGCAAGTCCGCGACATGTATCGGGACGGACCCTCGCCAGGACGGTCGCTCCTGAGTACGGCACCGCGTACGAGTTCGCTCGCGTACGGGCGTACGCGGACTCGAGACTGGCGCCGGCTCTACGCGTGCGGCGACTTCAGCCGGTACATGGTCGCCGTCTCGGCCACTTCAGGCGACGGAGCAAGTGTCGTCCGAGAGCGGCCACCGGTCTGAGGGAGACAGGTCGTCTACAGGGTATCCGCGGTGCTACGTGTATGATACTGAACTTACCGCGCAAGTTCCGGCATCAGGAGTTTTAGTCGTGTAAATCGCGGTCTGTTACGGAACCACGTACTAGGAAGCTTAAGTAGAACTAACGTAGCAAATTACCGCGCACGCTTCTCGGCCAGATTGCGCGCGCGTGGCGATAAGAGGCGGATATCTTAAATAGGAACGGAGTAACGTACGTGCGCTAAACCTATAGGCACGGGCATCACATTGCACGAGATGGTGACCTCTTACAGTGTAAACACGAATCAGTAGTAGAACTGAAGCAAGGGAGTCGTAGCGACTACGAGTTAGATCCTAAATCGTAGGAATAGGTAGAATAGCGAGGAAATAGGGAAGGGCGCGTTGTTAACAGCTAACAGGTGCGTGGACACAGGCGTTCACAGATAACGCACAATGCCGCGGTCACATACTCACGCAACGGTACTTAGAAAGGTGGACAGGTAACGGCTGGCGTAACCGGACTGAGGACGTAGTTAACGATAGGTAACGTAGAGCGAGGACATACGGACGTGTCAAGGAGCTGCGGATTGCATCTAAAGGTCACCGGACTCTCAATTAAAGAGCGACGGCGGTCAATAGATCGTAAGCAGAGTAATGAGGCATCGAGGAGCACGGAGATGCTCGTTGACTGCAAGGTATACCGATCGGCGATCTCACATATTAATGAAATTAGAATTCTTACGGAAAGTAGATTTAGGCGTTGATTTACACCGGGACGCATAAACTGTAATTCGATAGGAATACTAATTTAGTAAAATATCGATGCTATGGCAATATATATCGATGAATGTATTATCGTACATGTAATGATCTCCAAATACGGACATATTGCCGACAAATGAGTTTTGCCAGTCTGATCACACTCATTTAGTTAAACATGTGCAGGATTACTTCCGAGCTGTCAATAATGCTTATCTTGAAAATTTGGAAGTATGAATGACAACAACTATAGCTGTACATGTAATCCTCAGTATAGGTACTGATGCTTATAATGCATTCACTGTCATTGATCACTCTAGTACTACGATTGACCATATATTCAGAACTAGCGAAATTAATCGTGAAACTCTAAACAATAATAATAAACGTAAAACACTTAACAATCTAATAGCCTTCAATATCATATTGTTTGATCTAGATTAGCTTGCATACTAGTAACGTACGTATTCCGAATCGTGGCAAAAATTCCTTCCTACAACTTAAAAATCATTAATATAAAACAATTAATAATTTGACTGAAAATGAATTATTGATTAAAATTGACAATGTATAAATACATTTTAAAATTTAAAATTTTTTTTAAAAATTTTTTTAAAGGGACCCAAACTATTACCTTATTTTCGGTGATCAGAGCGGATTTATCAATAAGCCCTCTATTACCAGACCAGTTGGTGCAAGAGCCTATCAACTGCTTAGCACTCTGCACATCAGCCTTCCACCAGTGCTACCTATAGGCCACGGAGAGGTTCCTCCTTGGACGATCCCAGAGGTTGAGATTTGTCTGCGACTCGCCGATTTCGTGAAAGAACACACGCGTGATGAAACCTACCAGACGGAACTGAGCGCTATTCTGAACAAATACCATAGTCCAACGGTAATTTACACCGACGGATCGCGTACGGAATCGGGAGTGGGATGTGCCATATGCATCGAGAGCGTAACACACGAGTGGACACTATCTCCAATGTGCACCATAGATAGTGCCGAACTCTACGCGATATGGCAAGCCCTGTTGTACTGTATGATGAGTCGCACAGGGACATGGTTTATTATCATTAGCGACAGCCTAAGCGCCGTTAAAAGCTTAAAGGTTCGTTATCCTCGCTATCCGCTCATCTAAAAGATTCAGGCGCTTTATAACCACACTACGGAGAATGGCAAAAGAGCGGTTTTCGTTTGGACCCCTGGTCACATAGGAGTAGGGGGCAATGTTTTGGCGGACACGGCAGCTAAACGAGCCACGAGAGGAGGACATGTGGATGTCCCGAGGTGAGTCACTTAGACCTCAAGGCGGCTTTGACTACCGCGATAGGTAAAATTATGCGGTGGAAACCACCCCTACGTTTGAATAGAGCCGAACGTGTTAAAATCCATAGATTAAGGATTGGCCATACCAAACTAACACATGTCCACCTGCTACTCGGGGAAACTCCTCCAGCTTGCTTGACTTGTGGTGATCAGGCCTCAGTACAGCACATATTGTGCATATGTCCCGGACTTCACACTATGAGACAATCGTACCAGCTGACAGGAGAACTAGCCGATATCCTAAACCAGCCGCAACATATAAGAAATGTAATTAGTTTTTTACAAGCCACAGAGTGATTTGATCAACATTGCATAATGGGCCAATGACCTTAGTTGTCGACGCCTTAAAAAAAAAAAAAAATAATAATAATAATAATAAATAAATTCGCGTGTGTTTACATATAGTCAATAGTACAAACGTTGTTATTTATGCCCAAGGTTGAGAAATCGACATTCAAAACAAAGCACCCTGCACTTTTTAAGTGCAAATCCGGTCCCAGTCAAAATGGATGAGATTTTGGTACCTTATGCATCCTGACATGGCGAACAAAAGTTCTCATGGCCAGAACTACTGAAAACCCCAAATAGGGTAAATTTGGACCTCTTAAAGTATAAAGAGTATTGTCACATATTTCAGGGCCCGTCAAAGAAAGTGGAGTATAAAAAAACAAGCAAAGTGGTGACATAAAATATTGAATTACAAAACTTGTAAATAAGAAGATAATACGCATTTTTAATATATTTTTGATTATACAGGGTGTTCCAAAAATGAATGACAAATCAAATATTTTTATAGAACACAGTACCTACATATTTTTTATATAATCTTTAAGTTTAATTTATATAAGGAGGTCTAGATTTTTTAATGAACAGTTTTCTTAAGTGCATACCTAACTCGAACATTTTTGCATTTTATACTTTACTTTCCATGTCTAAAAACAGGTTTTTTTAGGGTACTGATTTTAATTTTTGACAATTAAGTGTAAAAAAGTCTCATGACTTTTTTGTTAGTTTAGGATTTTACCTAATGTTACTGAAGTGATTTCTTAATATGTTCACTTATTTATTGCAATATTCATAAATAACCATTCCTTTGAAAATAAATGTTAAGAAAAACAAAAATAATATTGAACTTCTTTGGGTATTTTTTCTAACATTATCTACAATCAGTTCAAGTTTGCCATCATTTGTGCACACGGATTGAATCATAGACACCCATGACCGTCTATATCGAAGCATCAATATCAAAACAATTGAACATTTAATTGAATCTGCCAGTTATAAATCTTTATTGTGAAGTGTCAAATGGAATATATTTATTGCCTCTTGATTTTCATCTAAATAAGTTTTTGTAG
The DNA here is from genome assembly GCA_036346205.1 of Vesta saturnalis. Lineage (NCBI taxonomy): Eukaryota > Metazoa > Arthropoda > Insecta > Coleoptera > Lampyridae > Vesta > Vesta saturnalis. Next base: position 792,406 of record JARFJB010002146.1, on the reverse strand, counting down.
TTTATTTGTTTATTAAAATGGCTCGTATTAATTGCTTCGCATGCAATACACGCTGTGTTCCTCAAGGAATGAAACGTTTACAAGGTAATTTCGACAATGAAGAAACGATTGAGTTTGCTATGCGACATAGGGAAGAATTAAATCTTCCATATACTCCTGTAAATATTAATACGCGTATTTGTCTAAACTGTGATAATTTAATTAGAAGAGATATTAGCGCTTTGGCAGAAGATCCTGAGTGTATACAACTTAATGTTTCGAAACAGACTCTAAAAGTATGACCGAAAGTAATGTTTATCGTCCGTTTGGCTGCTAAATTCATAACATAATTTGTGATGATATACCAGAACAATTAGGCCGTCTTTCTGTAATATCAAGAGTATAAATATTTATTGATATCAATATTTACATTCCAGAATCTGCAAGATTATGTAAACAACATATAAATAACGATGGATTTTTATTAAAAGTTTTGTACGGGGGTTTACAATCTATTAATATATATTTAGAGATACACGGACGTGAAATGGGCAACTTTTTACAAGCAATGCGCAAGAAATCATCAGGATTTGATTTCAATTTTTTAAATGTAGACTCATTTTCAGATGAAGATTTCAAGGTTGTAACGTTTTTAAGAAAACCACAACTTGAAGAACTATTCAGCTACTGTGATCCAGTTCATGATACCAATAATATTAGGCGTATTAAAAAGAAACATTTACTTACATTTTTGGGCAAACTTTATCAAGGACTATCAGATGAACTGTTAAAAGTAATTTTTAGTTATTCTAGCAGACAATCTGTAAGTTTGACTATAAATGTTGTTGGAAGATCATTGATGTTACAGTTTATTCCACAAAATATTGGTTTGCAGTGAACAGTTTTGCCAAAGACATATTACAGAGTTTGCAAATGAACTCTACTATAATGATAATATTAATGTTCGGAAAGCGTAGTAGATGGAACGTACGCATTTATTGAAAAATCTGGAAACTACAAATGTCTAAGATAATCTTATTCTGTACATAAAGGTCGACATTTAGTCAAACCAATCCTTGTTGTCGGTACTGATGGGTACATTCTGGATATTCATGGGCCATATTTTGCAAATGCTCGAAACAATGACACTGCAATTCTGAGAAATGAATATGAGAAAGACTTAAATAACATTAATAACTGGTTTGAAGAAGGTGACATATTCATCATTGATTGTGGGTATAGAGACGTAATACCATTTTTAAGTGATAACGGATTTGTATGTTAAACTCCCCCAATTCTTGAACGTGGGGCACGCCCACTTTCAACTAAAATGGCAAATAAAGCTCATTTAGTCACCATACAAAGATGTCTATTTTTAAGTTTCTCAATGGAATTATTCCAAGCGCTCACGTTCTACATCTCCGAGAATACCATCTTATTGCTGGAGCATTATTAAATCGGTATCATGACCTTATTTTTATGGAAGGAAAAACAGTTGAACTAGCTCGGCAATTAAAGCAAAAGTGGATGAGGCAAATGTTGTACAGGCGAGGTTTGAAGCAGAAAATCTAATTCTCAGAAATACTGTGTGGATGTTGCTAAATGAAAATGATATTCCAACATTTCCTAGGTTTAATCTCAATTATTTAAACTCTAGGTGTGTACCAAATAAAGTTGGCCCCATCTTATATCCAGGATAAATTAGATCATGACAACAGCGACGTATTTGAGTTAGATGAGAATAGAGAGGGACCAGGATTTCTTAGAATTAGGATAAACTCCCGATTCCGAAATACCGTGAAGCATCAATTGTGAATAATATTAACGAAAATGAAATGCACAACAATAACGAAATAATATTTGGTTATTACTGCACCTGCAAGTCAGGTGCCAGAACCATAGGATGCTGTGCTCACACAGTTAGTGTGTTATGGTTTCTTGGTTATGCCAGGTACCAGCAAAGAATTAAATATCCCAGTCGAGCGATGTTAAACTACATTCTAGGTGCAGCTCAAAGAAACGAACCAGATGACCATGATCTAATTATTATTGATGTACAAGGCAAATGAACTATGTTCTTATTCCTCCAAAACTTATCTTACCCCTTAGCATTATAAAGTCGACTACACACTTGCTCCAAAACTATGAGGTAAGTGTGTAGTAAGGACTTATTTTAGAAAAAAAATACCAAGAGTCAAACTATTTTATTTTCTAGCAGTACAAACGTTGAGACGTGTTTGTTAAGCATCAAAGAGCCTACCGTTCAAGATTTGTATCGGCGTATAAAGTCAAACTTATGCAATTTTACTAAACACTTACCCCACTTTACCTTATGTAAAGATATAATTATTCTAAAAAAAATGTTATTAAAATTATTTCATTTCTTTTAATTTCCATTTTGTAGGTTGGAAAGTCGTGTGGTGTTCAACACCAGATATTTTTTGTTGTTTTTACTTTCCAACCTACATTTACATATACAGGTTGTAGAAGGTTATGCAATCGACTTTTTTTCATTATTATTAACTCGTTCATTTTACAACTTTTGTGTGTGTATGGAAATATGTTAGTACGATAACTCCAGAATGAACATACCTAGGTACTTAAAACTTTGTATTTAAGCTTGTTTTCGTTTGGCTTAGAGCTGATTAGATTTTGGGAGAAATCCAGCGGCGGAGATGGAGGGGGGTTTATTAGGGGTAGTTTTTGGTTTTTATCAAATATTTCTAAAACAGCTGCATATTTGAAAGATATAAAAATACCTGGATATAGACCTTAAACATATCGATTAATTATGTTCTATGTATTTTTTTGATTTGGCGCGTAATTTAGCGGCAAAAAATTCCTCAGATGGAATTGAAGTGTTCTTTCATTATCTGAATAACGATTAATTTTATAAGAAGAAGTGTAGGCGTATTTTTTAAAGAAAATTTTATTTTACATAACTTTTCTTTATAAAGTTTCTTAATATAATGCAAGGTAAATATAACATAAACGTTCTTTACAAAGTATTTTAATGTAAAAACGTAATAAATGTAAAAATTAAATAAATATGATTGAAAATGCTGAAGCTGTATTATCGATATTTGTATAGATGCGGGCGGCTTTGGAATTTTTTTTACGTTACATGTGAATCTCTATCTGTCATGAAGTTTTAAACGTCATTCTGACATAGATTACTGTTTTTGTTTTTACAATGTTGCTTGTTTTCGTTATGAACGTATAAAAAAGAGGTGGCATAGTTATCCAAAAAACAAAAATTATTTTCAAATTATTTAATTTAAGTTAGCTATCTATTAATCTAGGTCTGTCCTGAAGTTTACAATGTTGCTTATTTTTGTAATGAGCTTCTCATAAAAGATGTTGCATAGTTATCATAAAGAAAATGTTTCATTTCTTTTAATTTCTATTTTGTGGGTTGGAAGGTCGTGTGATGTTCCACGCCAGATATTTTTATATAATAGTGGAACGCACGCACCTTGGCCGCCATCTTGGATTTTGAAGTCACAAGACCGCCCACGTGGGAGACCGTATTTTCCACCCCTATGGTTTCTTTTCAGAGGCCTTTTTCAACCCCTTGATTTTCACCCTAATTTGGTTGTACTAAGAGCCTTTTTGACAGCCATACCCTTTTTGTACGTGCCCTATATTTAGGTCTTGGTCTTGGATTTGGGGTTAGGGCAGGATGTTGGCTTCTTTTCGGGGACCTTTTTCAAACTTTGGGCGGAGTTTGATCACGGGGTTTGGTGTAGGGCTGAAGGTTAAGGGTGACAACTATTTTTGGTAATTATCTCGTAGACCATTTTGTTTTAATTGACTCTGTACCTTAATTGGAGGAGCTAAGTCTCTGCATTCTGATTGGTGGGGAATTTGAAATTGTTTTAATAAGGGACCCTAATGTTAACTTTTAAGACATGTGTATGACTTTGCAACTTGTTCTCGGGCCTTCGCCCTCGTCGCGACCCCTGGTTGGAAATGGTATGGGGCCATAACCTTATCAAACAAGTGTAGGGCTTGGCTCCTATCGTGGCCCCCTTGGTGCAATTGTATGTGGGTTTTAACCTAATCTTATAGGTGCAGGCTCTTGCCCCCATCATAAAAAATCGTATTCTAATAAGGTGGCCCTAGTCTTGACTTGTTAGGGTCTGCGCCCCGGCCCCTTTGAGTTAAAATTGATTTTAGCGCCATCTAGAAGTATATTTTAAAAGTTCATACATGTCCTTGTAATTGTTATGGCACAAAATTTGAGGTATCTAAACACTAACTTATCTCAAGAACTTACTCAGACCTTGGAGTTTAGATGTATAAACATAGCCCTAGGGCATGTATTAGAGTGTGGTTACAGAAACATGTTTGAGTTAGGTTCGCCAGATCTTTGCGATGTCATGTCTCACATCTTACAAAAAAAATCTACTTTCAATTCCAAAAATACTGGTTTGGTTTAACTTATCTCACGCAAACACCTGCAGAAACTTACAAAACACGCAAACTTGCAAACACGCAAATATGAAAACACACAAAACCAAAACACAAAAAACGAAAACACGCAGATAGAAACACACAACAAAACACACAAAACACAAACCGCAAACACGCACAACGAAAATAAAACGAAAACACCAATGAAACACGCAAAAACACAAAACGAAAACACGCAAATTCGTAAACACACAAAACGAAAACACGCAAATACGAAAACACCCAAAACGAAAACACGCAAATACGAAAACATGCAATCTCGCAAACACGCAAAACGGAAAACACAAAACGAAAACACGTAAAGACGAAAACATGCATATACGAAAACACACAAAACGAAAACACAGAAAACGAAAACACGCAAAACCTAAACACGCAAACTCGTAAACACACAAAACGAAATGAAAACAAAACGAAAACGAAAACACGTAAAGACGAAACAAGCTGCAATACACGCGAAATGAAAAACACAAAACGAAAACACGCAAATACTAAAACACACAAAACGAAAACACGCAAAACCTAAAGACACAAACTCGTAAACACACAAAACGAAAACATGCAAATACAAAAACGCGTAAAACGAAAACACACAAATACGAAAACGCACAAGCGAAAACACAAAAAACGAAAACACGCAAAGCTGCAGAATGAATCAAGCCGAGGAGTTGGAGTCTATAAATAAAATAATTTTTCTTTATTTACTTTTATTTATTCCTTATACCCAAATGGTAAAGTGTCAAAGTTTTCAATTCTTCGACGTTTAGAGTAACTCGTTCTGTACTGTTTGGATTCAGGTCTAGTTAATACGCTGTAGCAACTGTCTAACTATTTTTCTATCATTATGTACAAAAATAGAGTCCTTAGTATTGCTGAGCACCATATCCTTCATCGCTTCAAAGCTCATAACACGTGAGTTTTTATAGTTTTACAGTACATGTTGGTTTAATTGTTTGATCACTGGTTGAAAACACATTATAACTGTAGTTTCTCGGTCCCGCACTAACAAATTCGGTTATATAACTTCCGTCGCCGTACGCCTCCAGCTCGTCGGTCATCTGACCAAGGAAATCTCCACAAGTTAGTTTCCAGTCGCCGGGTTTTGCGACAAATATGACGCTGTCTGTATCATAATACAAAATACGGCGGTCTAGTTTTTCTAGGTAACTATATAGTTCTAAATATGCATGAGTTGTCGTGTAAGCGATTACCGTACCAATAGCACCCTTGAAACTCATAAACTGTATTTGACTCGGCACAATAACCGTCGACCTTAACACCTTAAGGTTGCTAGGAATGTTTCCGCAACCAGACCAATATTGACCCTAAGCTTGGTGTAAATACGCCCATATCTGTCCGAAACGAGAACATGGTGGCACGATCTCAATTTCTACGCGAGCGCGGGTATAATCTAGTGGAAATGCGTGAATGCGATTTTAAAAGACTATTGCTTACAAACGATGAGTTGAAAGCATTTATACAAAATGTAGGTTGTCAAGATGACGAACCTTTAAACCCACGAGACGCGTTTTACGGCTGCCGCGCTAATGCCAGCAAACTCTACCATAAGTGTGACGGCATTAACGAGAAAACCGTGTATTATGACGTGTGCTCGTTATACCCTTATGTAAATATCCTGTAGTTCATCCGAAAATTCATGTAGTTTAGATTGTAAGAGCATTTTATTGGACACGGTGGAGAGTTTAGTTAAATGATGAGTACTACCGTCCCCTAATCTCTATCATCCTGTTTTGCCCCTAAAATGCACGGAAAGTTGATATTTTTGTTATATAGGGCATGTGGCGCTGAGCTAAATGAAGGGGAATGTGGACATAGTGAAACCGAGCGCAGTTTCGTTGGAACGTTTGTAACGGACGAGTTGCGTAAGGCTATCTCTAAAAACTATAAAGTGTTAAATGTTTTCGCGATATTGGGGCATGAGGTAACCCCACATGATAAAGCGACGAAACACGGTGGGTTGTTTGGTGTGTACATCGATAATTTCCTGAAACTGAAGCAGGAATGTTCAGAGTGGCCTAGCCATTGCACGTCAGAAGGCGCTGTACATAACGGAGTATTACGATAAAGAGGGGATTCAACTAGACGAAACGAAAATCCCGGTTGAAGGTACTTGGCTAAACTAATGTTAAATTCTTTTTGGGGCAAGTTTGGTCAATGCGAAAATTTAACCCAGTGCAGTATTGCATCTGAGCTAAAGGACTTTTTCAAATTGTTTACCAACTTGTGAAGATTTCCTTGGTCAGATGACCGACGAGCTGGAGGCGTACGGCGAAGGAAGTTATATAACCGCATTTGTTAGTGCGGGACCGTAAAACTACAGTTATAATGTGTTTTCAACCAGTGATCAAACAATCAACATGTGAAGTGAAGGGCATTACCTTAAACTATAAAAACTCACGTGTTATAAACTTTGAAGCGATAAAAGATATGGTGCTTAGCAATAGTAAAGACTCTCTTTTTGTATATAATGATTAACTAGACCTGAATCCAAACAGTATTGAATAAGTTACTCTAAACGTCGAAGAATTGAAAACTTTGACACTTTACTATTTGGGTCTAAGGGATAAATAAAAGTAAATAAAGAAAAATTATTTTATTTATAGACTCCAACTCCTTGGCTTGATTCATTCTGCAGCTTCGTGTGTTTTCGTTTTGTGTGTTTTCGTTTGTGCGTTTTCGTATTTGCGTGTTTTCGTTTTGCGTGTTCTCGTATTTGCGTGTTTTCCTTTTACGCGTTTTTGTATTTGCATGTTTTCGTTTTGTGTGTTTACGAGTTTGCGTGTTTTCGTTATGTGTGTTTTCGTATTTGCGTGTTTTCGTTTTGTGCGTTTTCATATTTGCGTGTTATCGTTTTGCGTATTTTCGTATTTGCGTCTTTTCGTTTTACGCGTTTTCGTATTTGCGTGTTTTCGTTTTGTGTGTTTCGTTTGTCGGTTTTCGTTTTGCTGTGTTTTCGTTTGTGCTGTTTCTCGTATTTGCGTGTTTTCGTTTTGCGTTGTTTCGTATTTGCGTGTTTTCGTTTTCGCGTTTTGTAGTTTGCGTGTTTTCGTTTTGTGTGTTTTCGTATTTGCGTGTTTTCGTTCGTTTTCGTTGTTAGCGTTTTCGTTTTGTGTTTCGTTTTGTGTTTTGCGTATTTTGTTTTGCGTTTTGTTTTGCGTGTTTTCGTTTTGTGAGATTTGCGTGTTTTGTAGTTTGTGCTGTGTCGTTTGTGTAGTTTTGTATTTGTTTATCAACGTTTTGGTGTTGCTGTTTTCTCGTTGCGTTAGACGTTTGTATCTGTGCGACGTTATTGTGTTTCTGTACAATGCTAATATGCTGGTGCTATGTTTGTGATCTAGTCTGGAAGTTCTTAAGATTCGTTTTGTATGTTAGAGATTCGTTTTTAGATTTTGCGATATTTCGTGAGATGTAAGTTAAATCAACCAGTATTAAATATTGCGTAATTGGCGCTAAAAATCAATTTGTAACTGCAAGTGGCATCGCAGATCTGGCGCTAACATCAAGTCCTGTTTACAGATAACTGGGACACTTATTAGATCTAGGTTGTTTTGTAGATCGGGTAGGTCCATGGGTAAGTTCTGTAAGATTAGTTGTGTTAGAGACCTCTAATTAAATTCACCATATTTTGGGCACATAAGCTAACCTTTAAACATATACTGTCTATAAGTATGGCGCATAACATTTCTAACCAAAGGGCCGCGACAGGCAGCCTGAGACAAGTTCGAAGCCTCACTGTCTTACAAATTGATTAGGGTCACCTTATTAGAATACAATTTCATAATCACCACCTAATCATGCAAGATTAGCTGCTAAAACCAATCAGGGTACAGATGCTACCAAGTGACTACAAAATAGGTCTACAAGATAATTTTCTATATAAAGAGTTAGCGCACCCTAACCATTAGCTACCCCAACACCCAAGGGTCGAAGGGATTCAACACTGAATACAACTTTCAGCCCAATTAACCACATGTCTGACAATATTGGCATTAGGGTCCATATATTAAAACAATTTCAAATTCACCACTTTTCTATTCAGAATGTCAAGACTAGCTGACTCATATTACAGGGTATCAGGGTCACAAGTTATGAACACAATATATGGTAACTACAATGATAATTACAAAAATAGTTCACCTATGATTCTTTCATTTTCTAAACCCACACCGACAATGGTCAATGCAGGTCTCAAATAATACAACTTGTAAACTCAATTAACGCACAGTCTGAATATGATGGAGAGTCAATATGATCAACCAATAGCTTGCACGATTGAACTTGTGTCGATTTACATGTCTGTTTCAAGACAGTGGGATTTATATTTCAACTGCTGTTTGAGTGTCCAATGCTTATAGTATATTTTCATCTTCAATATACTATAATATCAAAATGATGTAATTAAACAATTCATTGGTACTTTTACCATCACGCTTAATGTATTCTTTCAAATTTTTATAACATTGCATCACGCACATCTTTGCATGGATATAAACTTGTATATTAGCAGAGTCATCTGATTACACGTGAAGCACCTTTGTAAACTTCTGTAACTGTTTCCTGTCGCCAAATATGACAAGGTAACTTCTAATTTGACCCTAGCAGGAATAGCATTGCTCATAATTGTGTCAGATTTTGATGTTGTAAATCGTATTTATTAAGTTCATCAAACTGCTGTTTAGTCGTGCTCATGCTATTTCTATATTCTTCTCCATCTTCAATGGCGAGTCCTCTTAATATCATCAATGATGCTCCACGTTCATTTCTTCGAGACAACCACTTTCTAACCCACTCACGCTTTGGTTTACTTAAATCTTTTGTTAACACATCACCTAATTCTTTGCATAGATATAAAGTTGTTTTTTTTAGCAGAGAACAAATTATTTCACGGTGACGCGCCATTTTAACGTCCTAAACAAGTCTACTAAATATGTGTAGACAAGCACTGTCACTTAATTTTGCTACTTGCTTTAGTAGCTTGCTTAAGCTAAACACGTGTAGATCCCGTATTAACACTAGGAGTGGCCGGTGCCTGTAACTATTGTGGAAAGCAAATATTCAATAAGTAAAAGCGTGAACTTTTAGCTAGTTTTCCACGTAATCACCGCGAATATTAAGGCACTTTTTGTAGCAAGGCACAAGCTTCTGTAGACCCACTTTGTAAAAGGTACAATCAAAATTTCCAAAAAAAACTGCCTTACTTCATATTGAGGTTTGTCGTCATTTTTAAACCATTTACCCGACAAATGAGTTTTTAACGGCCCAAACAAATGAAAATCAGAAGGAGCCAGGTCTGAACTGTGGGGCGGATGGACAATAACTTCCCAATTGTGTTTCTGAAGTCAGGCCTTCGCCTGAGCTGAGGTGTGCGGTCTTACACTGTCGTGCAAAAACCTGATTCCTTTTGTCAACCTTCCTCTTTGTTTCTGTCGAATGGCTTGGTATAATTTTTTGAGAGTTTTCGGTGGTAAAAACTATATGAGCAAAATGCCTTGTATATCCCAGAACACAGTTGCCATTGTCTTTTTTGCAGACTACTGTACCTTAAATTTTTTGGGGTTGTTGAACCTACATGCTTCACGTCATCGAGTCTTTTTTTGATTCGGGATTATGGTGGTGTACTCAGGTTTCACTCACACTTCAAATTTGGAGTAAGTTTCGAGTGAAACTGACATTTTGCGACTATTACTGAGCACGTTGTACATAACCTAAAACAGTGACGATAGCCATCTACGCAGTACATATTCACATCTAAAATGCGTGAAGTTTTAACCTGATCGGAGCAACGTAGGCGGTGTGACACGCAAATATACCTTAGTAACCGAACTTCCCTCGTATTAGAAACATTCGAGTCCTAATAAAGTGACAAAGTTATAAGAAACATACATTGTTTACGTGTTTAAATTTGAGTGTAAAAATGATGCAGAAATACTTTTGTCAAGAAAACTGTCATGCCGCACTTTCGTAGAAAAAGTCTATAGCATAACCTTCTATACGTACACAGGGAGTCTGTGAAACGTTGGGAAATCGCGAAACTGGAGATACTAGAGCCCAAAATATATCGATTGAACCGAACATACCTTAGTCCAAATGTTAATAAGTAAAAAGATACAGGGTTTCAAAGTTGAAATTTTATTTTATATTTTTCCTTATTGCTTGAGAAGTTTCTTAATTTTTACATGAAACTCGGTGTATAGCGGTTTTTGGTATGAAATTTGAGATTCTGACCTTTGTTTTCGCCAGATTTGTAGAGGGCGCCACTTACAGAATTATCTTAATAAATCACCTGTCATAAAATCTTTGCGCCTCCGTGTATACAATAATTTTTCGAAAAATCCGAATCTCTCATCCTTTCTTAACGAAAAAGATGTACTTGTCAGGAGTGTTTAAATTTAATAGCTCAGAGACATTTTCTTTTAAACGTATCAATGCATTTTGAATTCAGTGTACTCCTTATTTTTTTAGCATAAATCTAGTTACTCTGAAAAACATCCGCATAGTGTTGGTATGGTTTCTAATGTTTGTTATAAGATTGCCTTCAGTGTCACTAGTGTAACTAAAAGATCAGTTAAAATTTTGTTCTAAACTTAAAACGTTATGGAGTGTACGTTTATTAAATAATGCTGATATGCATTTAATGTACGGATTGGTCCGATTTAATATTTTATAATCTCAAAGATTAATAAAAGATTCATATATACATTACAAAAATAATTACAGTTTTATTAGAAACTATTTAAAAAAAGACATACTGGATAAAATAGAAAATTTAAAGGAAACTGTTAATAAAAATAACTATAAATTTAAAATGAGCAAAATTTCTAGTTATCGAGCACGAAGAACTAGTGATTGTTGCATCATCCAAAGTATTTGAACGTTATTCTTTATTTCTTAGGCATGGTGGAAAATTTTTTGCCGTAGTTCATTTTTGGTTTCGACGAAAGTATTATAAACACGTTGTTTTAATTCACCCCAGAAGAAGAAATCCAAAGGATTCAAATCCGGTGATCTAGGAGGCCAGGATACAGGATACATAATCTTCTAACAGATTGGGTAATTGTTTGTCAGGTTGCGTTGACGCACCCTGTATGTAGGATGTTATAATGACGTGTATGACGTGTTTTGAGTGCGAGTGTATTGAGTTTGAACGAAAAAAAAATTTTTTTTTGTGTATGCATAATGTATGTGGGTGTATGATACGCCACTGGAAATTTAGGAGAAATATAATTCAGTATATAGATACGTGTATTTGAATGTTATAGAGACTTTAGTGTTGGAATAATTAGATTCTGATGAATGTAAATGTGAAGAGAAATTTGTCGATGGGACGATAATGCTATTTGATTGCTACTGTTTTGCTACCGTAAGAAATGGAATGTTGTGATAAATGAGTAATCTTGCAGAAGAGAGTATAAGTGTAGAATGTTTTAGAAAATATGTAGAAAGATTGGGTATGTTTAAGTGTTAATTTCAGAAGGGTTAAGTTTGAATGTTTAGAATATGTATGTATATGGGATTTGAGACCTTAGACGGTACTTATTTTTGCAAATGTTGCGGAAGGAGATCGAGCGCAGGTTGAGATAAATGTTAAAGTTGCGTAATGGTCCAGAGTGGCTACTGAATGAATGTAATGACGAAAATGGTTTCTTCATGAAGTAATTGTAAAATTTGTAAGGAAAATATGGCGATGATATAGTTATGAGCGTGGTTGTACAATGGTTTTCAGTTGGAACTATGAAATTTTGAGTGAATACTATTGGAGAATATAGCGGAAGGAAGACATGTTTAAAGATGGATGACTGAAGTTATAAATAGGAAAGTCAGGATTGACGGTTTTGTTTTGGCTGTTGCTCGTGGTGAATTGGAAGAGCGGAGGTGTAGTGTGGCTTAGAATGGGTTAAGTTGGAGTTATATTTGTGAATAATATTGAAGGCAGTCATTGTTTAAACAACTGCGTTAACGGGGATGAATCGTATAAGACATTCATAAATAGAACAATTAATTAAATTGAGTTGAAGATAAAATTAGTTTGTTTATTTTCAAGAAGTAAATGATAAGCATTATAAAATTAATTAATGTTATGTTAAAGTGTTAAGTGCAGCGCGTGTTCTTGTAACGATATTGAGTTAAAATTATTTATGGGACCACCTTTAAGTAAACGAAATTTCATAAATTAAGCCAAGTGTTAATTTTATGTGACATTAAAAGTTTATTTGTAAGGAAGGACTAAACTTTCCTAAAGGTTGCTAGAAATTTTAAGAGGCAACCAAACTTGTACAGATTATTACGTGTTATTGGACTATTTGTGAGTACAGAAAGGAATAAGTGTTTGTGAAATTGTAAGGGCACAATTGTCAGTATTAAGGATTACAAATGGACTACAAATAATTGATTTACGGAAGAAAGAAGAAAGAAAAGCGTAGGATAAATGGACAATTTTAAGAAGAATATATTTAAGTATTTGAAAATTTAGTAAAGCACGATTATCTCTTTGTTTAGTTCATTTGTAATGTTGAGTAAATATTAATTAGTTTAGAAGGAAAAGATAATCGTTCTCGAGTTATTTTTTTTGGTTTTTGTATTAAGAATTTTGCAGAAATTGGTAGTGACGTGTGGTTTTGATTTTCAACCACGTTGTTGTGGTATATGTAAATATATTTGTGTTTGTTTTGTCATTTGTTTATCATTTTATGCAGGACAATATATATTTATCGTTATCTTTTATTTTGTTGTTTATTTAGCCAGGTATGAGACATATTTGACGATTACTTAATTGGTGACCTAGTAGTTTTGACAAGTTAATGTAAACTTTGCATATTTTGGATTTTAAGATTAAGGAACAACCTGAAAAGTTATATTTGCCAGGTTGATTGCAAAATTTTCATGTTAGTTTCATTAGCGCAACACATTAACGGATCAGCTGTTGTTTTAAAAATTTCATTAAGTATAACAAAAATTTGGAGTTTTGAAACCTTAAATATTTACGAATGTCAATACGATTCAGAAGTGTTATAAAAGTAAATTAAATTTAAAAGATATCGTTCATGTTAGAATTTTAAAATTAATTACCGATCATTGAATAAAGAATGTTTATTCATTAATAAGTAGAAAATATAACTGTTGGTTACGTGAATGAATTTGAGTGATAAATTTTATTTTGGAAGTTTTGGTATACGAGGTGTATTCAAAAGTTTTAATAACCTGGGTAGTACTAAATATATTGAGTTTGAGTTGAATTGTTTTGGACGAGTGTTTGTTTTAGAACCCTCGTGTAAGAGTTTACTGAGTAAGCACAATCCTACTTTCCACAATCAAGTAGGGTTAATTAACATCCAGCTTAAGACAATTATATTAGCAAAGTTTCGATTGTGGTGGCGCCTAGAGACATATTTTCCCGGACTGAGCTGTTTGAATGTAGGTGTAAGGTGTTTGAGCATATTAATCATTCATTTTACTTATTATTTCGACCACGCCCATCTCCCTGTTAGCTGGATTGGCAACCCGCTTACATTAGTAAGCATACACGACGCCTAGTGCGGTTTGGACGTGTAACATGTTCTTCAAAAAATTTTAAATATCTTTGGCTATTTAGTCTAGGTGGTAACTCAATAGGTCTTATTACATATTGTCCAATTACTCCTGCCCATAAATTAATTTGAAATTGTACTTGATGCCTGGTTTACCTTACACCGTGAGGGTTTTCGTCTGCATAATGTGTAGATTATGCGTCCCTACGAAATCCTGCTTCGTCCGAAAATAATATTAAGCCAGTAAATTCATTATCTTGGTTAAACCTCTCTAAGAGCCATGTATAAAATTCCGCTTTGCAGTAGTCATACCTTAAACCTTATTATTGGTAAGATGCAGCTGTTGTTCTCGAGAAATGCTGTTTACTGTATATTTTAAACCTAATTGTGTTAATTCTTAACACTAATTGTAGGATCTGCAGCGACAGCATCCAGAACATTTTCTTCCAATTCAACCTTACGTATGGTTCTGGGAACTCCACCATGTTGGCCCATATTTGGCATAAAGTTACCTTCAAAAAGTTAATGTTAAATGTAATTTCACATCCCTTTACTATTTAAGGTAATAAAAGTCTTAGAATTGGGCAATTGTCTATTGGGAAATCTTTCGGCGTACAATCTTCGAGCTCTTAAAACATTAAATCGTGCCAACCCATACATTAAATGCATATCAGCGTATTCGACAAACATATACCCCACAACTTTTTAAGTTTAGAACAAAATTTTAACTGAAAATTATTAATGACACTGAAGGTAATCTTATAATAAACATTAGAAACCATAGCAACACTATGCGGATGTTTTTCAGAGTAACTTGATTTATGTGAAAAAATATGTAGTACACTGAATTCAAAATGCATCGGTACGTTTAAAAGCAAATATCTCAGAAAGTATTAAATTTAAACACTCCTGACAAGTTTTTTGTTGAGAAAGGATGAGAGATTAAGATTTTTCGATCAATTACTGCATACAGGGTGGCGCAAAGATTTTCTGACAGGTTATTTGCTAGAATAATGCTGTAAGTGGCGCCCTCTATAAGTCTGGCCAAAATTAAGGGCAGAATCTTAGTTTTTATACCAACAAAAAAACCAATATACCGAGCTTCATGCAAAAATCTAAAAAACTTCTCAAGCAATAAGGAAAAATAGAAAATAAAATTACAACTTTGACGCCCTGTATCTTTTTACCTATCAATGTTTGGATTAAGGTATGTCAGGTTCAATATTTATATTTTGAGATCTAGTATCTCCAGATTCGAGATTTCCCAACCTTTCACAGATACCCTGTATATCTATACTGCAGATCGATATATAAAGGTAGAAATGTTGGGTTATAAGCCGAAAATACTTTAACATGAGTCTATTCTCTTGATTTTTGAAAAAACGTTTGAAATTGTGGTCTAATTTGGCGTACAAATCTCAACAAGAACTCAAATACTAAAGTATTTGTTCATGTTAGAAGTTTCAGTGTGCTGATTTTAACGAATTTTATATTTAGGCTAAATTTTGCCTTAGATCTGGTATTCATGTCTAAGGCTGAGTATATTGTATGAACTTGGATCTTCTAAGATACAACATGCAATTTTAGCAAATTACTTAATTCACTCATATATGTTTAACGCAATAAAAAAAAAATCTACTAGAGAGCATATTAGCTTTTTATGGTGTAAGTCAATAAAGACAAATTTTATCCACGAAAAAATAATTTAGCGCAAGGGGCGAGGGCCGAATGCGATAATCTTAATTTTTAAGGTTTATTTGGATTTGTATTTAGTGAGTAGTAAGTGATGCAAAACTGGTCATATTTAAAAAATATGTTTGCACATTTTTCTGTAAAGGTCATTGGTATTCAGACACTGAATGGATTTTAACACTTATATTCCATATTTGGTATTTCCTGACGCCAAATTATGCGTCATACCAAAAGGTTGCGTAGCACATAACTAACTTACAAATTTAAAACTCATGTGCTAATATTTTTATATCTTTGGAATTTGCAACTCTTTTAGAAATATTTGATAACCAAAAACGGCAACTAATAATCCCCCTCTCCGCCGCTGGATTTCTTACAAAATGAAATCAGTTCCAGGAGAAATAAAAGCACATAGGCATGCACGCACGGACGTACGCACACACGCACACATACGCACACACGCACACACACGCACACACGCATACGCAAGCACACTCACGCACACACACGTACGCACACGCACACGTGCGTACAAAGGCAATTGGTTAAAACTATTCTATGACAAGTATGTTTACTGATAGTTACAGGAATACCTGTAACGTTAGTAACAATTCATAAGACCCTTTCTGAAAAGACAATATTTTACGGTTTCCGATGCCTGTACCGCGCTAAAAGGGATTGAGAAAAGGTTTAATCAAATTATCCCAAGTGGACAGGAAAGAATTCGATTCCGCTACAATACAGTGATATTGAAGAAGAAGGTCTTTATCAATTATTTTTCTTTATGAAAAATAAAAGTCACAAAATGAAACGAAAACGGATTTATTCCTAGGGTCGAATTAATATTTTGTCTCGTTTGCATGGTTTGGTCAACTGTTGCGATTATTGGCATTTGGGTATCGTAAGTAGGGTATAGAAAAACATCTTTCCTTGAATACTATCTTCTTTTTTGTTATTTCGGTTATCGATAAAGGAAAGTGGACCATGAGAAAGTTTTCAATCACAACAGAATGGGGTTTTAAGAAATGTAATTATATAGTTCTCCTAAACTTGTTTTATAGATTAGTTGTTGTGTTGCCTCATACAAACTTATTGAACATGATGTTGTAAATTTCGTAGCACGTTTAATTTAATTTTACGTATTTAATGAGTAAAGTTGTTCATGTAAAATTTGTTGAGGACTTAGAAGAGCCATTATACCACGTTTACATCCCACATGCGATGACCTTGATTGCTGTAAGGAGATATCATCGTTTTAAGAACTTTACTAATTCGTAGGGTAGAGTTTGCTTTTGGATAGTATTTAGCATTAACGACAATAGTAGTGCGATATTCGGCACAAAGTTAAGTGAATTTCTTGCTGCGAAATTATACAGCATTATCGCAAATGGTATATTGAGGAGTACCAAACATGATAAAGATATTGTCTTCAACTAGGTGACAAACAGAAGTACAGAAGTAGCACTAGCAGTTCCTTCATTGTCATCAACAACGGGTCCATGTAAGTAATTCTTATATCATATGATTTCTGGCATTTTTAACTCTTCCCAACTAGAATGAAAGTGTTTCTCCAAAATGTATCTTAACAATATCTTTTTCCGCGATACCACGATCTAAACTCTTTTCTTGTAATGCGAGATCTTGACCATCAGGATCGTTTCTTTAACAGTTTTTCGAATTTTTCTGTGACTGGGATGAATTTAAAGTTTGAGTACCGAAATACTTCACACAACTGTTTTCAAATTTCTTCCAAATGATCCGCTTTAAGTTTGATATTCCATTGATCTTCCAGAGGAACGTCTTCAAGTTTTTAATGACCAATGTCTTCCAGTTTGATCTTAAGCTTTTCACTTCCCCGATTTTCTCATAACTATATTTGTTCATATTCATTACACGAAATTATAGTTTTGTATGTTTAGATTGGAGACTAACGCAGCAGAGGGAGTAAAAACTTACTTGATGCGCATAAAACGCGTCATTAATAAGTGTTCTGGGAAGAAGTTGGACCTGTTTACGAAACATTTGGAAGAGCTTTTTGTTCTTTTCATCATACTGATTTTGGTAGAGTTTCAACCTGTTGAAGGCAGCACTTCAAATACATTTTCCTAGACTTTTCCCGACTATACTGGCCTTCCTCCCCTTTCAAACTGTTGAGGGCTATTTATTCAAGTTTTGGTAAACTGGCAAAAACAAGAAATTAAAATGGTTTTATTATACAAAAGAGTTACTCATACACGTGAACTATTTCTCAACGTAACAGGCACCAGTTTTTGTATACCCTCTTCGTACCATGTTGCGGCCTGAGTTCTCAGCCAATTCTATTACACTGGTTTTCAATTCCTCGCTATGTCCCCAATAATACCTTCACCTCGGTGAATAAATGAAAGTCGCCTGGAGACAAGTCCGGGCTATAGAGTGGCTTGTTGAACAACTCCCATCAGAATTTCTTGAACAGTTCCTTTGTTACTCTTGTCGTATGACAGCGTATGAAGCAAGACAATTCCTAATGTCAACACGTCCCTCATTTTGTTTTGCATTGCTTCCCGTAGAAATTTGAGGGTGTTACAGTATGTCGCTACAGTAATCGATGTTCCCGGGTCCAAACACTCCATTGGCAAGAGCCCTATACAGTCTCAAAACATAATAGCCATGATCTTATCGTTGGATAAGGTTAGTAAACTTCTTTGGTTTGTTAAGCGAGTTTGTATACATCCATTGCATACAAACGATTGTTTCCAAAATCGCTTTTCCTTCATCATGGCAGGATTGCAAAAACGTTAGTGCAGAATTCATTCGTTGCAGTTTGTGAACATCTGTAAGTTGTAAGCTGTCATCCTGTAACAATGTTATACAGTGCTAATATAGAAATTTCAGGAAATTCAGTTCAGAAGTGGTGAACCAGAGGCGTTTGGAACCACAGTGTTCACTTTTCGACAATGTCGCATGTTGCTACGGACTTATTCTCTTGGCCCCCTTCATCATGGACATCAGTTCGCCCTTCGCGAAGAATCACACATCACTTTCGCACTCACAATGTGTTCTCGATACACAGCACACAATCTTCGATGAATTTCAGCCGCAGTATTACCTTCAGTTGGAATAAAACGGACCACAGAGTGTATGTCGCATTTGGCGGGAATTGCAATGATAGTAGCCATGATAGAATAGCTCTCACATCAAAACTACGCCACGTAACGACCCGGAAATCGCTAATTCAACAGGATAGCTGAGCATCCATTGGTAACCTAACGGAACTTGAAAATAAAATAGCCCTAGTAGGAAACGTTATCACCGCCGCGGCGTTCTTAAGGAGCGTTTCCATCGAAAATATATTTCACCACAAAATTCACTCTCTCCTTTTCAACAGCAAATGCTTTAAAAAAATTGTTGGCAAACTTAAAGTTTCTTTTTGGGGTTCTTGTAACAAAGAAATAGTTGTTATGTTTCGTGGTGGTTGTTTCTTCAGACTGCCTTCGCGTATTGAAGTAACAGAAAGTAGCTGATATATTTTAACACGTTGGTTAAATTTTTTGTTAGATATCTTGACATCTTGCCAAATATGTTTGATGTCATTCTATTATTACGTAAGCAAGGTCTTCTAAAATTCTCTATACTTGGATCACCATCAAGACAATTGGAGACAACAAAAAGGCCTTTTACAATATGTTTTCGTTTTTTCTTTACTAATCAAGCCATACTATGAAAAACGGGCTCATTTATAAAGCAATTATTTAAAAGTTACGCCAGTTCTCTTTGGTTGAACCATATAAAATGGGTCTTTATTACAAGATTACAAGATTACACGACCTACCATGTGGAAATTAAAAGAAATGAAATAATTTTAATAATATTTTTTTAGGATAATTATGCATTGCCTTTTTTAATACGTTCATATCGAAAATGGGCAACAATGTAACAGAAAAAAACAATAATCCTATGTCAGATGGACATTTAAAACTTCATATCAGTTAAACGAATAGATGCTAACTTTTTTAGACATATCTTACTTTATATTAAGAAAGTTTACGAAGTAGTTATGTAAAATTAAATTTTCTTTAAAAAACATTTCAACCCATTTTCTTATAACATTGTTATTCAGAAAGTGAAAAAATTGGAGCTAGTGTAAGAATTTGTTTGCCCCTAAATTACGCGTTGTATCAAAAAATTGCGCAGAACAAAATTAGTTGATATGTTTAAAGTCTATTATGTTAGTA